>UESW01003944.1:710802-751784 GCA_900491605.1 Calamus simplicifolius | reverse complement strand
TTTCAAACCATATAATGCTTTGTGCAATTTAAAAACGTGATTTGAAAATTCATGATCTTCAAAACCTGGTGGTTGTTCTACATATACTTCTTCATTTATAAATCCATTTAAAAAGCACTTTTTACATCCATTTGAAATAAGTTAAAATTCATGTGACATGCAAATGCAAGTAATAGTCTAATGGCTTCTATCTAGCTACTGGTGCAAAGGTTTCATCAAAATCAATACCTTCTTCTTGATTATATCCTTTTGCAACTAATCTAGCTTTGTTTCTAATTACTATGCCATTTTCATCTAGTTTATTTCTAAATACCCATTTTGATCCTATAACAGAATGATCTTTAGGTCTTTCTACTAATGTCCATACATTATTTCTAGTAAATTGATTTAATTCTTCTTGCATAGCTAACATCCAATTATTATCTTTTTCAGCTTCTTCAATAGTTTTAGGTTCAATTTGTGATACAAATGCAAGATGATTACTAATATTTCTCATAGATGATCTAGTTCTTATTCCTTGAGATGGATCACCTATAATCAATTCCTTAGGGTGACTATAAGCGTATCTCCAATCTCTAGGAAGATCCATATCATTATGATTAGTGTTAGTATCATCATCCTTAGGTGAATCATTATCTTTAGCTTCTTGCTCATGATCTGAAGATACATCAATATTTAATTTTTCAAGATCTTTCTCAATTATGTTTGTATCTTCCTCATCATCAAACTTTTCGGAACGAGTTGCTAAAGATTCATCAAAAACTACATGAATGGATTCTTCAACAACTAAAGTTTTCTTGTTAAATACTCTATATGCTTTACTAGTTGTTGAATATCCTAAGAATATTCCTTCATCAGATTTAGCATCAAATTTGCCTAAATTATTTTTACCATTATTATGAACAAAGCATTTACAACCAAATGCATGAAAATATCTAATATTAGGTTTTCTGTTTTGCCATAGTTCATAAGGTGTTTTCTTAAGTATTGGTCTTATTAGGGCTCTATTTAAAATGTAACATGCCGTGTTTATAGCTTCCGCCCAAAAATACTTTGGTAGGTTGCTTTCACATAGCATGGTACGGGCCATGTCTTCTAAAGTCCTATTTTTCCTTTCTATAACACCATTTTGTTGTGGGGTCCTAGGTGCAGAAAAATTATGATTAATACCATTTTCAGCACAAAAATTTTCAAATAGGTGATTTTCAAATTCAGTTCCATGATCACTTCTTAGAGACACTATGGTAGTGTTTTTCTCATTTGTGACTTTCTTAAAGAATTTCAGGAATATCGAGAAAGTCTCATCTTTGTGAGCTAAAAACAATACCCAAGTGTATCTAGAGTAATCATCTACAATCACAAGACCATATTTCTTTCCTCCTAGACTTGTGGTTCTAGTTGGTCCAAAAAGGTCCATGTGAAGTAGCTCTAATGGCCTAGAAGTTGAAACAACATTTTTAGATTTGAAAGAACTTCTTGTTTGTTTTCCAAATTGACATGCATCACATATTTTGTTGTTTTCAAAATCTATTTTAGGTAGCCCTTTAACTAAGTCCATTTTAATTAGTTTTGAAATTAGGTGTGTGCTTGCATGACCTAATCTACGATGCCATAACCATCCAATTTCATTCATATTAGCATTATCAGCAATTAAGCAATGATCACTCATAGATAATTTATCTAGATCAACCAAGTAAACATTGCCATGTCTATAACCAGTAAATACAATGCTATTATCAATGGAATTAGACACTGTGCAGAAAGAGGTTTCAAATGATACTTTAAAATCTTTATCGCACAATTGGCTTATACTAATTAAGTTATGCTTCAAACCATCAACATAAAGTACATTATCTATAAAGGTGGATGGAGTTATACGGATTTTACCAAGGCCCATAATCTGACCTTTACCATTATCACCGAATGTAACAACTCCTCCTTTCTTTTCTTCAAGGGTGATGAATTCTTCTTTGTCACCCGTCATATGTCTTGAGCAGCCACTATCAAGATACCACTTTCTCTTTGATCTCTTGGCCACAAAACATTCCTGCAATGAAATCAAACTTTATGTTTAGGTACCCAAGCTTTCTTGGGTCCTTCATGGTTAGTAGCAACAAATATTGTTCCTTTCGGAACCCATATTTTCTTCCCTTTAAAATTTAAATTCTTATTTGGTTTTTGTAAATTACATTCAAATGATTTATGCCCTTTTAAATTACATTTAAAACAAATGATATTACTTTGGCTAGCACGTACAAAATGTTTTTCAAAGATTTTTGTTTTCTTGATGTATTGTATCCTAATCCAGCCTTGTCAAAAACTGCTTTTTGACTATCTAAAATCATGTTTAGTTTAGTGGAACTTAAGGTGAATTTATCAACAATATCTTTGTATTTTTTAACTTCTTTCTTTAGAGATTCATTTTCTACAATGTGCTGTTCATTTTCCAAAGATAGAGTTTGCATTTGCTTTTTCAAATCTTTTGTCAGATTTTCGTTTTCAGATTTTAGTGTATTAATTTCATGAGTAAAATCATTTTTTTCTTTAAGAAATATTTCCCTTTTATCTTTTGAGTCTTTAATTGCAAGCATCACTTCATTTTTCTCTTTAATTAAGTTTATGTTTTCAATTTTCAGAGATTTATATTTCTTTTTCAAAATCTTAAAATCATCTACAAGTTCATTGAAGGCTTCAAATAATTCATCGAAAGCAAAATCATCACAGGAGTTTTCAGTACTTACCTCGTCGTCGTCATTCGCCATAAAACAAATGTTGGCAACTTCTTTTTGTTCTTCTTCTTCGGAAGAAGATTCATCACTGTCGCTCCAAGTTGCAACATACGCTTTCTTCTTTTTCTTGAAGGTCTTTTTCAATTGCGGACAATCATATCTATAATGCCCCGGTTTCTTACATTCATAACAGATCAAGGGGTCTTTCTCTTTGTCCTTGTCCTTATCTTTTTCCTTTTCTCCTTCCATCTTATTTCCAAATTTTCTTTTGTGGAAGGGTTTCTTTCTCCTCATAAATTTTTTAAACTTTCTTGCTAGAAGAGCTGTGTCATCATCATCATCATTGCTGCTGCTATCTTCAACTTTTGCAGCCTTGAGGGCAATTGTCTTTTTCTTTTTGTTGTCCTCCTCCACATGTTGCTTCATTGTCAATTCATGGATCATAAGAGATCCAAGAAGCTCTTCCAAGGGTAGAGTGTTTAGGTCTTTGGCTTCTTGAATGACTGTCATTTTGGCTTCCCATGATCTTGGTAATGACCTAAGAATTTTGCAAACCAATTCAGCATTAGTATAGGTTTTTCCAAGACTCTTCAAACCATTAACAATATTAGTAAATCTAGTATACATGCATGTTATGGTTTCAGATTGTTCCATGCTAAATAATTCATATTTATGCACAAGTATATTAATCTTAGATTCTTTAACTTGGTTGGTTCCCTCATGGGTAACCTCTAATCTATCCCATATCTCTTTAGCGGAATTACAGGTAGAGATAGAATTAAATTCATTAGCATCAAGAAAACAATATAAATATTCATGGCTTTTGCGTTAAGCTGAGCCATCTTCCTATCATTTTCATTCCAATCCCTTTCGGGCTTAGGAACTATAGAACCATCAACTAATTATGACACTCCATAATTCATAATCAGTAGCTTGAATGAATATCCTCATTCTTGCTTTCCAATATGAATAGTTGGAACCATTAAACAAGGGTGGTCTATTTGTGGAATGACCCTCAGCAAAACCTGAGCTGGCTTGTGTTGCCATTTGGATCTTTCGCTCTTGATCGTTTGATCAATCAAAAACAAATGAGCACAAGCTCTGATACCAATTGTTGGCCCAGATGGCAACCCAAGAGGGGGGGGGGGGGGGTGAATTGGATTCTTTTTAAAAATTAAGCATTTTAATGTAATTTAAATTATTGATGAGAGGATGCAAATAATTAATTCAAGTTAAAGCACGATAGCAAGAGAGAGATAAATAAGCACGGCAAACATAGAAATTTTATAGTGGTTCGATGTATCCAACACCTACGTCCACTCCCAAGCTCCACTTGGGTCCACACTATAATTACCTCGATTACAGTCGAGTTGTTTTACAAGCTTACAACCCAAACTTGTTGTTTTCCTGGGATCACAACGAACCCAGCCGATTTTACACAGGCTTACCAGCACAAAACCCAACACACAAGCTAACCTTAGCTTGTGACGAGGTACACTACCTCCACTAATTCAACCCTTTGATTGAATTAGTAAACCATAAGATGAAAATGTAAGTTTAATACAAAACAGCTCCTTTATAGCAGATATTTCAAAATAAAAGCAAGGTTTAGAAGAGCCTGTTTAGATTTAATTTGAGTGCAGGCTTTTCTTCTTTTCTTCTTTTCCTCAACTCCTTTGAAGTGTGGAATCGGGCCTCAGCTCAGATTCTTCACGGATTGAATGTTGGAGTTGATTTCAGCTTTTTTTCCTTTCTTTGAATGTTGAAAATCTCTTGATTTGCTCTTGAATGGCTCTTGGATTTTCTTCTAGACTTCTCTTGGATTGATGAACTTGAACACAGATGAAGTCTCCTTTGATTTCACACCTTTTCTTTCACTCTATTTTTGAATCTCGGATTTTTCAAATGACGCTCTGTTTTTCCTTTTTTCTGAAAGATTTTTCTTTTTCTCTCTTGATTTGTATATCCTTCTTTTGATTTGAAAATGACTCTCTATTTATAGACTCTGCGAAAATATAATCGTTAGACACAAAGAAATCTAGCCGTTATTGAAAAATCTTACCGTTGACGTTGAGTTGGCATTTAGAAAAATCACGCCCAGATTTGTTGGAGTCGGCTCCAGCTTTAGGCGAGTAGGCTCGAAGACGTGATACCAAAAATAGAAATATTCAGAAAGTTAAAGGGTCGACTCAACGAAAATAAGGTGTCGACTCCTGACAGTCGGGGGTCGACTCATAAAAAGTAAGGGGTCGACTCGAGAAGTGCTCAGAAAAATAATTCTCTGGTGTCTGAGCGGAGTCGACTCACACAGTCATGGAGTCGGCTCGACAAAATCAGGGGTCGACTCGAGAAATCACATGGGTCGACTCGAGATAAACAGACATATCTGTATACTGAGTGGAGTCGACTCTAAACTCTAGAGTCGGCTCCGAAACGTATCAAAAATCAGAGAATTTTCTGATTGACTTTGAAATTCATTCCAGATTAATTTTAAATCGATTTTTGACTTGAATACAATAAAATTGTCATTAGGAATCAATTCAAGAAATGTTCCAAAAACTCATTGATTGAGATATGAAGTATAAAAATTTCTTTTTGAAAGCTTAAACATGGAGCTTGAAGTTACTTTCAAATTGATTAAAGTCATATTTAACATACTCATTGATTGTTCTAAATAAATTCATTGCTCATGTAAATAAACTCATTGCATCTTTTAATATACTCATGGCTTTTGGTAATCATCAAAATCAATAAGATTGGGGCAACAATTTCTCAACAATCTCCCCAACAGGAACAGACAGAGATGCTCGTGCAGCTTTACCAATATTAGAATATGTCTGTAAAATTAAATAAATATTTTAATAAAGTGTCTTAAAAGATTAAATAACAAGAATATTAAGTAACAAGATACATGTCCCCTCTCGGAGAACCAATAACGAACCAACTCCATCCACTGATAAGGGGTACCTCAGGAGGATAAGTACCAACTACCTGCTCCTCGGTCATACCCGGCAGCTTGTACTTCGTCTTCAAATATGACTTATATTCTTTCCATTTCCGGTTGAGAGACTTCAGTACAAACTCATTAGCGGATGGAGGAAGTGCAAACTTGCCCCGCAAAAGATAAAATATTAAAACTGTTCAAATATAAAATGTCATAATATACATAATGTTTGATGTTTAGATTCTTTTGTTTACCTGCACAAGTCGTAGAATCTCGACTTTATACGACGGAAGCATATCATTCCATTTTGCATAACTCAATGGACAAAGCTGATGCCTCCGTGCAACACTCCCTAAAAAGGAACTCAATAAGCTAGAGGCTTTTTTAATTGGCTACCCCAGCCGATTGCACTCAATTACGATCTTATCACCATCACGCATCTGCCATACATCTCGTACTCCCATGGCCCCACGTCTGCGTGTAATCCTACCAGATCTGTCTGCATAAAAATAGATATAGGTAAATTATAGTAAGAAGCGTAAAGAAATTTTATAGAATCAAATAAAAAAATTACCCTGAATATGAAGCTTATCGTCTCCTGCACCGACAATAGGATCATAATGCCCCGAGGATGACGGACCTGCAGTAGACTGATATGCCTCTGAAATAGATGCAGCATCCGGTAATGACAAAGGACTAGCATGATCCTGCTGTGCTGAAGTAGAGGGGTCGGCCTCTGTCCATGAGCTATGCATAATGTCACCTATCATTTACATCAGAGTCAAAGTTAGTAAAAAATAAATATAACTTTAAAGACTTAATTATTACAAAATTCAATACATTGCAAAATTTAGTACCAATCAGAATCAAGCATTATCATTTGTTGCAAAATCTGTCCTAACCAAGGATACCTAGCATGTACGTCATCAACCGGCACAAAATTGAATGGCATGGAATGCGTATAAGTGTCATCGTCTTCATCATCTTCTAGCTGCTTTCCCATATCATATAAGTTCCTAGGTTTTGTTTTAATAACAATAGCCCAATCTTTATCTTTTGCATCTTGTATAAAAAATACTTGACGAGCTTGAGAAGAAAAAATGAATGGATCATCCTTCAATAAGACACCAGTATGTATCAACCTTGTAAAATTTATAAGTGTAAATCCATTTGTATCTTTTTTCAAACCCCTTGATGAGTTTATATCTACCAAATCACATCTAAATAATATGACTTTAAAGACTCCATAGTAATCTAACTCATAGATATTGTTTAGTGCACCATAATAAGTTTTTCCATCTGCTTCCACCATAACACCGCTATTCTGTGTTTTCCTAAATTTCTCATGATCTTTAGTATGAAATTTAAAACCGTTGATTATGAAACCACTATATCTATTGACAACTTTGTTAGGTCCTCGAGCCAGGGCTATTAATTCAGCTGCAAATTTCTCTCCATCATCGTTGATACCTAAGAAATAATAAGGAATGTTAATAGGTTATTTGATGTTAAATCAATCCATATATTCTCAAGTATATGTCAAACCTGTTTTGAAAGCCATGTAGGAAATAACTCGACTAACCATCGCTGCTCAATCCTTGGATTAGGTCGAGTGCTATGGTTAGCTTACCGTTGAGACAATAAAAATTCGCTGCATAAAACGTATTTTGTTCATTTAAAACAAAAAAAAATGATATCTTAATCTTGAAATGCAATAAATCATACTAACCTATGATACTCAGATATCATTTTACTATGGAGTAACACATAACGATGTGCTTGTGCCATTGATTTATGATCCAATACAATAGTTTCAGTTTTTCCATTACTCTACCTGAAGTTGAGAACTTATACAATTCTGCATTATCAACGAAATCACCATACCGTTGAGGTCTATTAAATACTGTCTCTACACCTTGAAGATATCTTGAACAAAATGTCAAACACTCTTCAGCAATATATCCTTCTGCAATCGAACCTTCTGGATAGGCTCTGTTTCACACATAATCTTTCAATCGCATAAGGTACCTACAAGATAAATAAATTTCTAAACATAGCATAATGATGATGCTACTTTTGGTAGAAATTATGGTATACCGGTCATTAGGATAAATCAGACTATAGCATACCTCTCAATAGGATACATCCATCTATAATGTACTGGTCCACCAAGCTTGACTTCTGAAGCCAAGTGAATGAGTAGATATACCATAATAGTAAAAAATTCAGAAGAAAAATCTTTTCTATCAGACAAAGTGTAATGGTCACATCAGACTCCAACTGATCAATCTCTTCAGGATCAATAACTTTTGAACATAATGCCTTAAAGAATGATGATAGCCGAATTATAACTGCAAGAACTGGTTTAAGCACTGATGATCTTGCCTCCATTAGTAAGATATCTTGCATCAATATGTGACCATCATGACTTTTGAGATTAGAAATTTTCATATCTTTAAGATGCACACACCTTGAAATGTTTGATGCATATCCATCAGGTACTTTAATATTTTTCAATACTATAAGAAAATTATTTTTTTCTTGAGGAGACATTGTATAAGATGCAGGAGGCAAATAAATTCTATCATTAGCAAGCATTATAGAATGAAGCTCCGGTCGGATACCCAATTCCTTTAAATCCAATCGTGCCTTCATGTTATCTTTGGTCTTTCCATCAAAATTCAACAATGTTCCAAGCAGATTATCACAAACATTCTTCTCTATGTGCATGACATCAAGATTATGTCGAATCAGATTATGTTCCTAATAAGGTAAGTCAAAAAAGATACTTCTTTTCTTCCATATATGTTTGATAGGCTGATTTGTGGATGGTATATGTACATCTTCCTCATTTTATTTTTCCAAAAAATTATCTGGATCTTCAAATATCTATGCATCCATACTACCAATTGTCACTTCTTCTTGATCATTCCTTCCTCTTTTTGAGAAGACTTTGAGAATTTACCATATTTGTAACTGATGGAATCAATTTGCATACGAACATTAGTTCCAGACGGTGGAATAGGTGCACATCCCAACTCTATGGTACCATTAAATAAATCTTTCTGAAAACGAAACGGATGATTTGGTTCTAACCATCGGCGATGTCCCATATAACAAAATTTTCCTCCATGTTTTAACCAATTTGAATATGTTGAATCTGCACAACAAGGACATGCAACCCTTCCTTTTGTACTCCAGCCAGATAAATTGGCATATGCTGAAAAATCATTAATAGTCCACAACAAAGCTGCCCGTAGTTTAAATGTTTCACCATTTGAAGCATCAATTGCATGACACCTTCCCATAACTGTTTCAATTCCTCTATTAAAGGCTGTAGAAAATATCTATATCATTTCCTGGACCCTTATCATCTGGAATAATCATTGACAAGATAAGTGATGATTGCTTCATGCACAACCATGGTGGTAAATTGTATGGTATTAGAACAACTGGCCAAGTGCTATATGTAGAATTTAGAGTGCGAAAAGATTGAAGCCATCTGAAGCTAAACCCAAACGAACATTACGAATATCAAAGGCAAAATTAGAATGCCTAACATCAAAAGCTTTCCATGCTAAACTATCTGCTGGATGTCTCAACATTCCATCCTTCGTACGCCCTTCATCATGCCATCTCATTAATGAAGCTATTTTCGATGATGAATATAGCCTTTTCAATCGAGGAATAAGAGGAAAGTAACGCAATACCTTCGTCGGTTTTTTGTTTTGTTCGTTACATCATCCTCATCCTCTTCATATCTCCTCCATCGCGAAGATCCACATACATTGCATGACTCTCGATCAGCATTTCCACCATGATATAACATACAGTCTTTTGGACAACTTTTGATATTTTGATATCCAAGATCTAATTTGTTGACAACTTTCTTTGCTTCATAATAAGAGGATGGTAAATCATTGCCTTCTGGAAATGCATCCTTTAGTAATTTAAAAGCATGGTAAAACTCTTTCCTGACCATTCATTCATATATTTTATATGGAATAAATGTATAAGAAAAGAGATCTTAAAAAATTTCAAACAACCCAGATATAATTGTTCATCAACGAATATTTGTTCCATAGATGTAGAACCATCACATATTTCATCTGTTTCATGTATATTAGTTGATCACACAAAGTTTTGAACACCATGTCGAAAAGCATCTGTGATTAAACCTATCATATCATCTCCTACAAGGTTATCTTGCATATTACCAGATCCAAGATCAGACGAGGAGGGTTGATTACTTGATAATGGCAACGTACATTCTCTATGAAAACCCATACAGTATAACCTCTTGAAAAACCATTCCATATCAAATGTTCTTCAACGGTTTGTGGATCTAAGTAAGAATTGTTAACACATCGCCGACACAGACATGAAATCTTTTCATTCAAACTACCTTTATCCATACCAAATTTAATGAACTCATGAACTCCATCTAAATATTCTTTTGTATTTCTAGGTTTATTTATCCAACTTTTATCCATTGTAGGATAAATGATCGATAAACAATCAACTTTTATCCAATATCCTGCACGTATTTTTCCATTATAAGTCTGATATAGCCCCAAAAATGCACATTCATGGTGAAAGAAGTAAAACTTTTGAAAGAAGTAAAGCACATTAATTTTTGATATTAATAATAAGTAATTATTATAACATTTTTAAAAATATATATACGGAGTCTCAAGCCATCATTTTTAATGCCTTTCCCCAATACCTCTATATCCTTAGGTTTTTCATAAATTACGGTCCATGGTAACAAAAGCCTCTTGAAGAATTAAAGATCCAAAAAGAATGCCCAACAGAGATTGAAAAGACAGAGAAGACATTGAAAATTTTGAAGCAGCATCAGCAAGATATCATTAACGCAAGGACGATTCATAAGACAATCTAAATTTTAAAAGACTCATAATGCCAATCGAAATAAACAAAATCTAGGCTCGATGGAAATGGCTTTGGATTATAAGTTTCCATCCATCCTAACCTTATCTGTAATGCCAGTCCTGAGCTAGGTGCGGCTAACATAATCAAAAAGCCATTTAAGACCCCACTACCCCAAATCAAATCTCTTATTAAACATCTCTGTCTAGAACCGTGAAATGCTCATACTCCAAAGCCATAGGAACAGAACAAACCATAAAGAGAGACAATGCTATGATATTTACGATTGTATAGTTAAATTACGATATAATTTCATTAATCTGCCAGTCACGGAATGGCAAGAGACAACCTCTGAACTCATAACACAAAATAAGTATTGCTTGGCACAAGGCTTTGGTTAGGGAAGATCATACAAGCCGACAGGTAACAAATGAGCAAAACTCATACAAACAGGAAAAAGATATTTTACTTAAAATAAGCTTTTAAGGGAAAATGGCAGGGTACTATACAAGCCCATCAAGGACAAGGCAAACATAAACAGAACATTAGACCATTCATGCCTGTCAGGAGATCTAAAGCAGCAGCCATTTTTTTGATGCAGTCATGTTTATGAGAGCATTATGAACCATAAATCCTAACCAGGTTGGCTATTAAAAATCAAAAAACATTGGAATTGCCAAAAATGGAAATTATGATAGAACCAATAAGCCATACATTCAATTAAATTTATGGACCCTAACATTTCTGTCAAGCAAACAAAAGAGGGCAAGGACACATGACCAGTACTTTCCTTTTTTACGTCAGTTCCAGGAACATGTTTTCCCACCACTCACTGTGATCAATTACCACATGCATACAAGGTAAACAAAAACCTAATATTTGAGGGCAATCAAGGAAGATCACAAGAGAACACCGCAGGACAAAATTCCAAATTAAGTGCTATTTAAATCATTCCTTAATTTCCATATTTTTTTTTTAATTTTCAGAATATTTCTTCTAATCGGAGAGAAATATCAGCGTCTTTGTGCTCTAATCTCTTTTAGGCAACTAATTTTATATGGCAGATTACTCCAAGAGAGCTCGGTAACATTTAGATTGCTAAAGAATTAAGGGAAAATCGATTTAATTTCCATAAGCAAAATACCATCAGAAACGTGTTCCGTTGAGCAATGAATCCCCAAATCTCATGATTAATTTAATCCAAACAGAAAGAAAAACATGTTCATACCTAGAGAAGGAGAGGATGGGAGGAGGCTGTGAGGGGGCAGCGGCAGTCGTAGAGTCTCAGATTTTCTCCTTTTAATCTTTCAGTCCACAAATCCAGAGCACCAATCCTAAGGCCGATGCCAACAGCCACCCGGACGATGAAAATCAACATCCGAACAATGAAAATAAGCGTAAGAAATAGATTTTGATCTAACCTTCGAGAGGAGAGAGGCCGACCGATACACCTTCGTCGAGGAAGAGAGCATCCACGGGGAGGAGGTGGAGGAAAATCACGGCAGGGAGGCGGCTAGGGCAGCACAGAGGAGGAGGAAGATCACGGCGGAGAGGCAGCTAGGGCATCAAAGAACGCGTGGGGGAGGAAGGAAGCTCGGTTGCAAATATATATATCGGTATATGTCGACGCTTTTAAAAGCATCGTCGGCAAACTTTGTTATTAGTTAATTAGACGACGCTAATAAGCGTTGTACCGTAGCCGATGCTTTTAAAAGGGTCGGCAAACTTTTTATTAATTAATTAGACGACGCTAATAAGCGTCGTACCCTGTCGACGCTTAAAAGCGTCGGCAAACTTAACTAATATATCGACGCTATTAAAAAGCATCGTCGGTCTGCACTATTTCCTGACGCTACACCCTAGCGTCGAAAAAAAGAGTTGCGAGAACGAATTTTTGTTGTAGTGATGTTTATCATGGAAGCATATAAAACATGAATTTATTGTAATAAATTTTTTATATCTGTTTGCATAAAGAATCTCCTTTGCATTGTGCGTGCATGTATGATGATCATGTTTATATGCCTTGTGTTGTGCATATTGTCATTCATATTCATGCCTCAAATTAAAGGGAAACAACAAAACAGCTCATAATCCTATGAACAGAATTTTGATATTGGGATCAAAAATCAAATAAAGAGATCTAACCAACTATATAAAAATGTCATGTTCATGTCTAGCAAAGCCCATTACTATCAAGCGCTATGGCTACATGTTTAATATATATATATATATATATATATATATATATATATAGGAGAGAGAGAGTGGGTTTGATCACTTGGCTTTATTCAAGTGACCATCCACTCAAATCCAATCAAATTTAGATTTGCATAATGAGGATCCCACATCAATAGTTCAAGCCATTGGATATGATTTACAATATCTAAAATACTTATACAATAAAAATCATATAACTTGGAGGCCCTTAACTTATGCATCAAATGGTTAAACAAATGAATAGTGTAAATAATACAAAATAAAATATAATTTTCTAACCTCTTAATGTATTGGCTAGCAATCTCTAAATCTTATGATTTTTAAATTTTATATATAGTAGAACATATCTAATAACTTAATTATTAATATAAGAATTTTATCATCCAAATTTAGACGTGATTGGATATGAGTAGATATTTCTCCAATATATTCAAGTGCTCTCTCTCTCTCCACAAGAAATTAAATTTTTGGATCCACAAATCTATAAAACAGATTAAAACAACATTTGCTCAAAACTATATCATAAGAACTAAATACCAAAATCAAACTAAAGAGTAAGCATCATTAATAAAGTACTAAAAGATGCTAGTTTTTTATATATGGAGTTAGAAGCAGAAGAGTTCTAGATAGCATCGATATTTTTCTCAATTAAAATTAGGATACCGAAATTGAAGTTGGTCTTATACTTCATAAAGGAAGGCAAGGCCTTAAGACTCTACTAAAACTTAGGGTGCAATTGAAGGGAGAGGCTTTGACTAGGTTGTGCTCCATTTGGAGATATATAAATGGAAAGGTTGAGAAACGAGGAAGTTTGCCAAGATGAATAGATCAAGTAAACCCCATAAAAGAAGGAACAAAGGAAAATAGAATAAAGCAATAGCAAAGCTGAGGAAAATAGAGAGAGTGAGCTATTTATTGAATGAGACTCAACGAGACAAAATGGTGAAGAGCAAGAAACTTTGGGAAGTTGGGATTCTAACATTTTGGGCTTACCTTACATTTTAACCTAGGCTTGACATGCTAAAATTCTTTGTATTATATAAATGGAAAGGTTGAGAAACGAGGAAGTTTGCCAAGATGAATAGATCAAGTGAACCCCATAAAAGAAGGAACAAAGGAAAATAGAATAAAGCAATAGCAAAGCTGAGGAAAATAGAGAGAGTGAGCTATTTATTGAATGAGACTCAACGAGACAAAATGGTGAAGAGCAAGAAACTTTGGGAAGTTGGGATTCTAACATTTTGGGCTTACCTTACATTTTAACCTAGGCTTGACATGCTAAAATTCTTTGTATTTCAATTTTATTATTAAAAATAATTTCTTAGATATTCATCTAATCTAGCCATAAGCATATTATATTGAAAGAAGAAATTTAGGCCCTATTTGGGATAGTTGTTGGGACCAAAGGAGGGTAATAGCAGTTATTACCAATCAGTTATTTCTTAACAACTGTATCAAAAAGGCCTTAGTGAACTTATTCTAAGTTATAAATTTAGGTAATAAAACCCTTAAGTAGTGTAGATAAAACTATAGTACAAATAAATTTCAAAATAACTTTAAAAATGTGCAAATAAAGTTAAAAGAAAAGGAATTATATGATAATTATATGGTAATATATATCATGAAATTAATTGATTAATATGACATGGTCAAAATACATTCCTTTCTTATATTCAAGCATGAAAACTTTATTGCAAATATGGTATGCTAGGTTGATGAATTTAAAAAAAATGTTAAACTGCATTGGCAATTTGTTATTCAAGCATCATTATCTAGTTGAATTAAGATAATGACATATGATGCTCAATGTCATGTTATACAATATATAAAAATTTTATTTTTTTTATAGAAATATCAGTAAAATAGGCTTTAGATGCTATGTTGTTGAACTCATAGAAGTTTAACAAAACACATACTTTTTTCAAGAAAAACAAATGCTTATTATCTAATGATGCAATGGCAAAAGTTATATACTACATGGTAAAAACTAAACAATATAATTTTATAAAAGACAACTCTTAAAGTGATATACAAATATAGTGAAAAATATATCAAGGCAACAATTTTTAAATAGAAATAATATGAAAAAAATTATTGTCAATCAAAAATTTAAAGTGTAGAATGGATACCTAGAAATTTAAGAAAATATATGCACCACCTAAATAGAATATAAAAAATTAACATTCAAATACACCAAAGATATCAAGACAATGTATACTATATAAAAATAATATGATAAAACCTTTATAAAATAAAATAGATAAGTGCATAATGGGTATATGGAGATCCAATAAAATGCATGTCACTAATAGCAGAATATCGAAAGTTAGAAATTTTGTGGCAAACCATATTCAATGTGATTTAAAAAATGTGCCATAACTTTTGAATTAATGTTCAAATAAATTGGATATAATAATAATTAATATTTGGCATCAACTCAACTCAACTCAACTTAACTGATCTAAGCCTTTTTCCAACTACATGGAGTCAGCTACATGAATCTGCTTCCTCCACTCTGCTCTATTCAGGGCCAAGTCGATATTTAAATTACAAATAGTTATATCTTTTTTAATTATTTCTATCCATATTAGTTTAGGTCTACCTCTACCTCTATCCTTACCATGAATTGTTAAAAGATCACTATTTCTAACTGGAACATCTAAAGGTCTACGTTGTATATATTCAAACCACTGTAATCGATTTTCTCTTATTTTATCTTCAATTGGAGCTACTCCTATTATTTCTCTTATATGTTTATTTCTAATTCTATCTTTTAAAGTTTTACCACATATATCCATCTTAACATATGCATTTCTATTATACTTAATTTATTCACATATTTCAATATTGCCCAGCACTCTATTCCATATAGCATAGCCGGCCTAATAGTAGTTTTATAATTTTTTTTAAAAAAAATTTAATGGGATACGCCGATCATACAATACTTCCGAAGCACTCCTTCACTTAATCCATCCTGCTTTAACTCTATGATTCACTTCTTTACCTATTTCACCTTCTTGCTAGATAATTGATCCCAAATATCTAAATTTTGTCACTCCTTGATATCTCTTGGCTTGCAATCTTCACTGTTTCTTCATTTATATTTCTACTTTCACTAAAATTATATTTTATGTATTCAGTTTTAGTTCTACTAATCTTAAAACCTTTAGATTTTAAAGTCTTTTTTTAAATATCTAGCTTAGCATTTACTTCAAATTTAGTTTTATCAATCAACACTATATCATCTGCAAATAACATAGATCATAGGATATCATTTTGAATATGTTTGGTTAATTCATCCATAATTAATACAAAAAAATACAGACTTAAGGCATATCTTTGATGTAAACCTACAATAATTGAAAACTCATCAGTTTCTCCTATTGTTATTTTAACAATATTATTGCTCTATCATATATATCTTTTATTAATTCTATGTACCTTTTATTAACTTCTTAATTTTTTCTTTAAAACTCATCATATTATTTTTCTAGATCCTCTATCATATGCTTTCTTCAAATCAATAAAGACCATATGAAGGTCTTTTTTCTTTTCTCTATATCTCTCCATCAATCTTCTTAATAAATAAATAGCTTCCATGATCGATCTTTCAAGCATAATATTTGACATCAAAGTAACAAATATTATGCCAAGTCATGTGATAAAAATATTTTCATAAAAGAAAAATAGACAAGTACATGATGAACACTAAAAGATACAATAAAATGCATGTGCCATACTAATAGAATGTCAAAAGTTAGATATTAAAGGGTGAATGCTTAGTACTATAGCTTTAAGGAAAGAATGTCTTGAACAAATTAATATATCAAACATGATGATAATTAATACTCAATAAGGGTGATAGATATTACAAAAATTGATTTATAAAAAAATTTCTATTAAATAAAAAAACTAATGGAATGAAAAATTGAATGAAATGTATGCATCACTAGTAATAGAATGTCAAGAGTTAAATATATATTACATGGCTAATGCTAGTTAATATAATTTTAGGAAAGAAAGTGTTGAGTTGATATTCAAATACACCAAAGACAAATATTTGACAACAGTCGTTACAAAAGATATTTTAGAAAAATATTTTCATCCAATAAAATTAAAAAAAGCGCAAAACAAATTTAAAGTTCCATACATAGTAGACCAACTGATTAAACACTTCTTAAATAGGTAGAAATTATAGTTAGAAGAGATAATATTCTATCTAACATATTTAGAAACAACAGGAAAAGAAATACCTTCCATGCCAACTTGAACAAGACACTTTTGAAGATCTACACCATTATTGATATGGTGACCTTGGAGGCTGATGTAAGTGATACACAAGGCAAGGAAGCACAGTAACTTGGTTATATTGAGAAAATTTTACAGTCATGCTACTTGAAAAAAAATGAAAAAAAAAATCTCCCAGCCATTGGATTATAAATAGATGGTTGGATGAGAGGTCAGAAGTAATCAGTTGAAGCCATAGATTTGAGTGGTCGATGCAATGATTTGGAAAATTTTAGAGGCGAACTTTAGCTTCCAAATTTTGAAAAACTTCACATTCATTACATTGCATCTCTATTTCTCCTTCTCATATGTATGTGGCCTCTCCCCTTCCATTTCAATGGTGAGGACTTATTACAGTTGCCTATGTTTCTTCCTTCTATGTACTTCATTACTTCTCGGAGGGAAGCCCCACTCCCTCTCTCATAGTCTCATGGTCTCATGAGAGAGGGAGTAGGGTCTCATGATAAAAAGGGAGGGCAACGGAGAGAAATGAGGCACACCCACTAATGAAGAGCTCGAAATGGATTTTCGATGGAGTGAGCAAAAAGATCAATTCAATCGGTCCCAACCAAAAGAATAGATGATGCAGGACTGATTCGCATACAAATAATTTTTTTAATGATTAATAATTACAGTTAATTATTCTCCCAAAGTAATAGCCTAAGAGGATTCAGAAAAATTCACAGTAAATCTGCACGCGAAATAGTTCCTAAAAAATAAGGAAGAAGGACCGCCGAGGCTAAGAAGCTCCAATAGGACTTGCTCTCCTACAATAAAGTTACTAGTAGATTAGAGGGGTATACCTAGCAAGAGAGGAAGATCAAAGTGTTGAAGGGATTGCTCTGCCTGGCGGATGCGCCCTAGATGACCAAGCCTTGAGCCCACGGATCTGCGGCCAAGTATCCGCTGACCTGGATGACGATCGCCTTGAATCATGGATTCGTGACTACTGAGGG
Organism: Calamus simplicifolius; assembly: GCA_900491605.1. Lineage (NCBI taxonomy): Eukaryota > Viridiplantae > Streptophyta > Magnoliopsida > Arecales > Arecaceae > Calamus > Calamus simplicifolius. Next base: position 733,761 of record UESW01003944.1, on the reverse strand, counting down.
ATCTGCAAGATCACCATACAAGGGTTAAAGAATCATAGAAAAATTTAGAATAGAGGCAAAGAGACAAGAAAGGAGTAGAGAAAAGGGAGGCCGGCCAAGGGCTCTTGGGCGTCCACTATTAGAAGACAAAGGTGGCAGCCAGGGTTTCTCATGGAGACTTGAGATGTTGGCATGCGTAGGAGGAGGGAAACAAGAGCACCAGAGAACCAATTAATAAAAATCACAATAACTCAAAACTTGGATTGATTGATTAATAATAAAAGATACATCATTCATACAAGAGAGTCTCTTTTATAGAGCAAGAGACTTGCCCAAGAAAATATAGATATGGAAAGAGAGAAAAGAAAAAAAAGAAGCCCTAATCAAATTTGGCATGAAATCTGCAGCGTCCAGATGAGGAAGGTGATCTTCTAAATGCAATCAGTAGCAGCTAGATTCGGCATGAAATCTGTGGCGTCCAGATGAGGCAGGTGATCTTCTAGATATGATTGAGATGCAATCAGCGGCAGCTTAATTTGGCATGAAATCTGTAGCGTCCAAATGATGAAGGTGATCTTCTAGATGCAATCAGCGACAGCTTAATTTGGCATGAAATCGGCATCGGTCAGATGAGAAAAATGATCATCCAGATCGAAAAGGTTGCTTGCTCTGCTAGGTGGCATGTGGGCTGCTTGAAGTAGGTATGGCACCAACTTGAATTTAGCAACTACTCTGTCTGACTGTGATGGCCTTGTCTTCTGCTCCAATACTGATGTCTCCTATTGTAAGCTGATGAACTTACTATAGGACTCACATTAAAATAAACTGAACTGGATAGGACTCAATTTAGAATAAAATTTACTGGACGAGACTCAAAATAAACTAAACTTTATTTTTCAACTCAAAACTTGAATCATAACTAATCAGATATCCACAGAGGGTTAAGAATCCTCTGCTTGATCCTGGTGCCCGCACCAATTCTCCCGGGATGGGAAGAACTCGACCCCATCGAGTATGGGTCATTTTGGCTCTGGTATCTCTCTAGTAGGTCTGGGTCGAGGTGTTACAAATCCTCTCGAGTAATCCATGAATCGTCAGATTCGGGGTGACCCTGCCATCGGACCAGGTAGCGTTGATAACCGCGGTTCCGGGTTGTAATGGCTTGATCATCTAGAATACGCTCGATCCGCTCTCCTCGCTCAGGTAAAATTGGTGGTGGACACTCTTGGGTAGATTTGCTCATGAAAGGAGGGTTATGTCCAAAGTGCTCACTAGGAATCGCTGCCGGTTCTCTATATTCTACTAGGTCTGCAATATTGAAGGTAGAGCTAATGCCCCAATCCGAGGGCAGATCTAGCACATAGGCATTGGGTCCTACCTTCTCTATTATTTTAAAGGAACCAGCTCCGCGAGCGTGAAGTTTCTTAATGGTACCTGGTGGGAACCGTTCAGGCCTAAGCCTAACCATGACATAATCCCCTACACTGAACTCTTTGGCTCTTCTTCGGGAGTTAACCAGTCTTTTATAAGTTTCATTACTTAGATTTATTTTCTGGCTAATGTCCTTATGTAAGTCTTTGATATGTTGTGTGAATGCTTGTGCAGACTCTGAGACTCGTGTGTGAGGGGTAAAGGAATTAGATCAAGTGGACGATTAGGCTTGTACCCATGTACTATCTCAAATGGACTCTTGCCCGTGGACCTATTCACTGAGCTATTGTAGGCGAACTCTACACGAGGCAGTAATAAATCCCACGTCCCTAGGTGTTCGCCTACAAGGCACCTAAGAAGGTTTTCTAAACTACGGTTCACCATTTTAGTTTGTCCATCCGTTTGGGGGTGAAAGGTTGTGGAAAAATTAAGTTTGGTCCCTAACAGATGCCATAGCGTTTTCCAAAAGTAGCTGGTGAACCTAACATCCCTATCAAAAATAATGGTCTTAGGTAGGCCATGGAGCTTGATAACACTGTCTAAAAAAGTTGGGCTACCTTAGACGCGTCAAAGGTTTGCGAACAAGGAATGAAATGAGCCATCTTAGAGAACCTATCGATTACTACAAAGATAGAGTTGTGCTTCTTCTGGGTTTAGGTAATCCTAGAATGAAGTCCATACTGAGGTCTTGCTAAGGACGATCAGGCACTGGCAAAGAAGTATAAAGACCGGTGTTCTGCTTCTGCTATTTTGCGACGGCATAAGTTCGACATCGGGCTATTATTAGGGCAACAAGCCTTTTTAATCCTGGCCAGTAAAATTGGTCCTCTATCGCTAGAATAGTCTTATCTCTTCCAAAATAACCAGCTAATCCCCCATCATGCGTTTCCCAAACTAGGAATTCTCTAAGTGACGTCCTAGGGATACAAAGTTTATTGCCCCTAAAAAGGTAACCATCATGGATGGTATAATCTCCACTGGTACTAGATGGCCCTAGCTGAAGGATCTTATAAATTTCACCAAAGTTATGATAGGTCTCATACTCATATTTTATCTGGTCGAATCCTATAACTTTGGTGCTAACAGTACTCAACAACAAAGACTTACGGCTTAGGGCGTCTGCTACCTTATTTTCTATACTGGCACGGTATTTCAGGACAAAAGTGTATGCCTGAATGTATTCAACCCATTTGCCATGCCTAGAATTTAGCTTCTTTTGGGAGTTCAGAAATCGAAGTGCCTCATGATCAGAAAATAAGACAAACTCTTGCAGTAGTAAGTAATGTCTCAAATACTTAAGGGATTGTACTACAGCATAGAATTCCTTATCATATGTGGAATATATAAGTTTAGCTTCATTTAGTTTTTCACTAAAGAAAGCTATGGGGTGATTTTTTTGGTTTAATACTCCACCTATGCCTACTCCCGACGCGTCGCACGCAACCTCAAACGCCTTAGAAAAGTCTAGAAGTCTAAGTATGGGTGCATGAGTCATTCTATCCTTCAGCTCTAGGAAGGCCTTATTAGCTGACTTAATCCACTCAAAATTACCCTTCCTAATACAATCAGTGATGGGTGTGACGATGGTGCTAAATCCCCTAATGATATCCTGTAAAAGGTTGCTAGGCCATGGAAGCTGCGGACATTGTGGACGTTCATGGGTACCGGCCACTCTACGACCGACCTAACCTTTTTAGGATCCGCTGAAACACCTTCTGGGATTACCACAAAACCTAGAAAGATAACCCTATGCGTCATAAAATCATACTTTTTAAGGTTTGCATATAGGCTATTCTCTCTAAGGGTCTGATAGATTAATCTGAGATGGTTAAGATGGTCATCTTTGGTCTTGCTATAAATTAATATATCATCAAAATAGACCACTAAGAATTTTCTGTGTACTCTTTCAGGACATGGGTCATGATTCTCATGAATGTGCTAGGTGCATTTGACGGCCCAAAAGGCATCACGACCCACTCAAACAGACCATCTCTAGTCTTAAATGCAGTCTTCCACTCATCCCCTGGTCTAATTCTAACCTGATGGTAGCCACTCTTAAGATCTATTTTGGAAAAGATAGTGGCACCCGCCATCATATCCAACATGTCATCTAGTCTGGGGATAGGAAACCTATACTTGATAGTGATTTTGTTGATGGCCCTACTGTCCATGCACATTCTCCAGGTACCATCCTTCTTAGGGGTTAATAGTGCAAGAATTGCACAAGGACTTAAGCTCTCCCTAATGAAACCTTTCCTAAGTAATTCTTCCACTTGTTTTTGTAGCTCTTGATGCTCAGTGGGGTTCATCCTATAATGGGGAAGGTTTGAGAGGGTGGATCCTGGGATCAGGTCAATGGCATGTTCGATGTTTCTCAGGGGTGGTAACTGATCAGGCAATTCTTCAGGGAAGACATCCTTAAACTCCTCTAGGATCTCAATTACTTCTAGGGGTTGTTCCTTTTGGACTGATTCATAGATCTCTTTAGTGGTCAAAATCCAAATAGGATTACCCTCAGTGATGTCCTTTTTTAATTCCTTAGCTTTAATCAGATTAACTCTTGGCTTGCTATCCTTAAGGTTGCTAGATCCTTTCTTGATTGGGTCCTTAGGTGGAGTTAGATGTATCACATACTTGTTCCCATTATTTAAAAGAGCAGATGTTGGATCGACCAAACAAGGTGGCATCGTGATCGTAAAGCCAAGGTCGACCTAATATAATACTACTAACACCCATAGGAATTACATCGCACCAAAACTTTTCCTCATAATTTTGCAATTTGATTAGTATTTGGCATTTAAACTTGATTGGGATAGAGGTGAAATCTACCCACGAGACCTTATAGGGACTAGGATGGGGAACTGTGGTCAATCCTAATGACTTAACTGTATTGGTAGAGACGGCATTGACACAACTCCTGCTATCCACTATGATCTTGAGCACCTTATCCCCTATCTTAACAAAAGTCTGTAGGATGTTAGTCCTATGCCAATCTTCCTGGTCCTTAGTTTGAGTCTGGGTCAAGATACATCTAACCACTCCTAGTAGGTCTTCAGACTCAAATGTTACCTCCTCTCCATCGTACTCATCTATCATATAGGTATCAGCCTCATAGACCTCTCTCTCAGACTCAACTAGGGACTCGGATTCAGTCTCAGGTAACTCATCTATATGAAGGGATTTGACTGGGTACTGGCTGATCATATGTCCCAGTTTGTTGCATCTAAAGCATTTGATCTGGGGGTTGGAATTTCTTTGGACCTCTACAGATTTGCCCTTATCCTCTCTCTGGGGTATGGGGTACTATTCTGGGGTCGACTCAACTCAGTTCGGCTTGTACTGGGTCAGCTAGTGTTGGATCGACTCGGGAAAGTCTGGTGGGGGTCTGAGTACTAGGTAGGTCTGGGATGACTAGGATAGGCCTAGCTAGATCCTGGATATGGGCTAGGGCTCTTGGTAGCCTCTGATCTACGATAGGGTGGCCCTCTCTGAAAACGTTCATAATCCCTAGCAACTTGGTAAGCTTCTTCTAAATAGTGTACCCTTCTTAGGTAGAGTTCTCTTTGAATATCTGCTCTCAGGCCATACCTAAACTTGGATAGGGTGACTTCCTCAGACTGAATGATATACACCTCATGGTATACTCTTGAAATGTAGCAATGTATTCATTCACAGTTTTACTACCCTGAATTAATCCCTGCCACTGGTCCAATAGGCTCTGTTCATATGATGTGGGGACATAATTGGACCTAAGTCTAGCCTTCAGGCGTGCCAAGTGACTATGGGGTCTCTTCCCTCTAATAATTGCCTTCGCTCTAAAGTGGCCTAGTATAACCTAGCCTGTTATACTAACTTGAGCTTAGCAAACTTAAACTTACGCTCTTCAGACATATCGTACCATCAAAGTACTGGTCCATCCCTTCCTCCCAATCTAGGTAGTCCTTAGGGTCCATAGAGCCATCGAAAGTAGGTGCTTCAAGTCTAACACTTCTAAGGGCTCTTTCTTCTTGGTCTACTGCTTCATGATTGGGTCTCCTAGGGTGGACATCTAGGACTAGATCAGGTCGAAGTGGTCTCCTAGGGTTTGGCCTTATGTAGAGGTCAAGCTGTTGGGCTCTCCTACGATGAGGTGGGGTCTCATGATCAGATTCAGTGCGGGGCTCACGGGCTTCTTCTAGGATGTCCAACCTAGTTTCGACTTGATCGAACCTAGACCCTAATCTAGCCTCAAATTGCTTGATGTCTTGGTTCATTTGGGCTAGTTGTTTAGTGATGATCCTTAAGTGATCATCAATGCTTTGATTAGCCATGGGTTCAGCCTGTAATGGAGGTGGTGACGGGTAAAAAGATGCTCCTGATCTAGTGCACATGCAAGCACAATCAAGCATACAAGACTCAAACTGACTCAAACTATGGTATGCTAGACCTAGTCATCCAGAGTAAAGGATTTGGCTTAATGCAAGCCAATCTAACAGTAACTCTTCAATTGGCCAGTTGGGACAGGTGGAAGGGGGGAGGCTCATCCCGCAAATTGCAAGTGCCTAATTAGAATAACCCCAACACTCCGCTTAAGTCATTTGGCATTTGACCTCCCTTCTAGACACCAATTTCAAAGACACGCCAGATTGATTTGTACTAGTCTCCTCTAGTACACTAAACCGACTGTTGGTGTCCCTAGCCCTCTAGGAAAATGTCAATTAAGTTGCTACTCAGTTGTAGATTAGAGGCTTGGGATCGGAATGCACGGGTGGTTATTTTGGGCCAAGGAAGGGGTCTCAATCCCTCCCTTATCTGACATCAATGAAAGCCCTTAAGAGTAATTTAATGCAGATGAATGACATGTAAAATATAAACCCTAATCCATAAATCTATAAATAGCAATAAATCTCAAAAAAATTTATTTTTTTACAGATCAAATTAAATTCTCAAAAAATAACAAAAAATACTTTAAATTATAATGAATCTAGAAAAATAAATTTCATAATTTTCTGATATGTATACCGGCAGAAACAATTCAATTAACAGATAATATACTGATAATAACGTGAATTAAAATTAAGCCCTAACTATGCTCTGATACCAAACTGATGCAGGACCGATTTGCATGCAAGTAATTTTTTTTAATGATTAATAATTGCACTTGATTATTCTCCTAAAGTAATAGCCTAAGAGGGATTCAGAAAAATTCATAGTAAATCTGCACGCAAAATAGTTCCTAAAAAATAAGGAAGAAGGACTGCCGAGGCTAAGAAGCCCCGGTAGGGCTTGCTCTCCTACAATAAAGTTACTAGTAGATTAGAGGGGTGTACCTGGCAAGAGGGGGAAGATCAAAGTGTTGAAGGGGTTGCTCTGCCTGGCGGATGCATCCTAAATGACCAAGCCTTGAGCCCACGGATCTGCGGCCAAGTATCCGCTGACCTAAATGACGATCGCCTTGAATCCTAGATTCGTGGCTACTGAGGGATCTGCAAGATCACCATGCAAGGGTTAAAGAATCATAGAAAAATTTAGAATAGAGGCAAAGAGACAAGGAAGGAGTGGAGAAAAGGGGAGGCCGGCCAAGGGCTCTTGGGCATCCACAATTGGAAGACAAAGGTGGCGGCCAGGGTTTCTCCTGGAGACTTAGGATGTTGGCACGCGCAGGAGGAGGGAAACAAGAGCACCATAGAACCAATTAACAAAAATCATAGTAACTCAAAACTTGGATTAATTGATTAATAATAAAAGATACATCATTCATACAAGAGGATCTCTTTTATAAAGCAAGCCAAGAAAATACAGATATGGAAAGAGAGAAAAGAAAAAAAGGCACCATAATCAAATTTGGCATGAAATCTGCAGCGTCCAAATGAAGAAGGTAATCTTCTAGATGCAATTAATGGCAGCTGGATTCGGCATGAAATCTGTGGCATCCAAATGAGGCAGGTAATCTTCTAGATATGATTGAGATGCAATGGCAGCTTAATTTGGCATAAAATCTGCAGCGTCCAGATGAGGAAGGTGATCTTCTAGATGCAATCAGTGGCAGCTTAATTTGGTATGGAATCGACATCGGCCATATGAGAAAAATGATCATCCAGATCGGAAAGGTTGCTTGCTCTGTTAGGTGGCATGTGGGCTGCTTGAAGTATGTGTGGCACCAACTTGAATTTAGCAGTTGCTCTGTCTAACTGTGATGGCCTTGTCTTCTTCTCCAATACTGATGTCTCCTCTTGTAAGCTAATGAACTTACAACAGGACTCACATTAAAATAAACTGAACTGGATATGACTTGATTTAGAATAAAATGAACTGGACGGGACTCAAAATAAACTAAACTTTATTTCCGAGCTCAAGACTTGAATCATAACTAATCAGATATCTGGGTTAAGAATCTTCTGTTTGATCCTGATGCTCGCACCAATAGATCGGTTCAATCGGTTAGAGCTCTTTGCATGGACAGCTCAAATTTGAGCATCAAACCCAAAAAAAAAAGAACAAGATTTAAAAAAAGCATCATATCTTGCCTCTAAGAGCATCAAAACATACATTTTTTACAACAGCACATTACAATGATTTTTATGGGGTCTTTTTTTTTTTATAAAGACGGGCGATCATACTAGTCTAGTATGACTCAGTCCAGATACATCAGATTGCAAAATTTGAAATAACACAGGAGGACATGGTTCACCCATCGTCCATATCCTATATCCTACATGCTGAGCCACGGTCGTCGCTGCCCAGTCAGCAGCCGTGTTGGCTTCACGGAATACATGACAAATCTGGGCAGTATCCAAGTTCTGAAGCATGGTCCAAATATCTGTTAAGATCGGATTGGTGGATACATCAGGAGCTTTCTCTTTCTGTATCCACTGAATGACAGTCATAGAGTCTCCCTCAATAACAAGCCTCTGGGCTCGAAGAGTCTGCACCGCATAAGAAATACCAGCCCATGCAGCGCAAAGCTCAGCCATGGAACAGAGAAGTCGAGAGACCCAAATCCACCCGCCGCTATCATATTACCCTGTGGACCACGTATGATGAAGGCCGAACCAGCTAGTCTACCGTGAACACTCCCATAAAAGTTGATTTTGACAAAACCTGGAGGAGGGGGCTCCCAAGAAATAAAAACCGTACGACGGTTTGCTGCCGTAGCAGCAGGGGAACCCCAGAGGCCAGAGGTATCAAAACCAACAGAATGAAGGGCACGGGCACAATCCACGGACATTGATCTAATTTTTCTTATTAGCTGATAAGAAGAGATACATTCCTCCGAAAAGATAATCTGGTTCCTTGATAACCAAATCTGGTATGCAGTAATCGCCCAAAGGCCTCGATTGTGCTGAGGAGCCATCCGGAGATCCTGGAGAAAGATAGGACGAGGAGAACCGTAGACATCCACTCTGTACTCATAGCCCATCAAATACCAAATCCTTCTAGCTCTAGGGCATTTGAATATAGCATGATCGGTAGTCTCGTCCTCCATACCGCACAAGGGGCAGGTCGACTGGATAAGGAGACCCCTACGGGAGAGCATAGCACTCGTCGGTAGGCAATCCCACAGAAGCTTCCAGATAAAGAGCTGAACCCTAGGAAGAGTGGGAAGCTTCCATATCCACGCAGCATCCTTTGTACTCCGAACCGGAGGCCTGAATATCTTGACAAGATCCCTGAGAGGGGCCCTAGGGAGGGAGGATCTCTGCCAAAGCCTAACATCTGCGGAGGGGCAGGAGATAAGAGGGATCGATAGAATCCTGAGATAGATCCTTGCCAAATAGACTGGTCACCATGGGGGTGTTCCAGGAGGGGGGGACTGATGAAATCAGATCCTTAACCCTCGTATCAGTTGGAATATCAGTGCTAAAGAATGAGGGCCACCGAGACAGTGGAAGCTTTGAAATCCACGAATCCTGAATGGCATCTATAGAGTGACCATCTCCAATCATCCAAGAGATATTCATCCAAATAGAGTCGCCAACCTGGCACACCTCCTTCCAAAAGGAGGAACTGCCCCTGGGTGACGAAATGAGCTCTTCTGGCTTCCAATCACCATATCTTGCTCGCATGACCGAGCTCCAGAGACAGTGCGGCTCTAAAAGGAATCGAGAAGCATGTCTGGCCATAAAGCTTGGCGCCTAACCACCAAGGATTGGATCCCGAGACCACCTTCATGAATAGGCATACATATCTTGTCCCAGAAAGAAGATGAATACCATGCCCGTCTTGCATAGAAGCCCATAAAAAATCTCTGATCCATCTCTCAAGCCTCTCAAACAAGTAGTCGGGATGGCCGTATTCGATAACATATAGAGCGGAAGGGAAGAGAGAACGGACCGAATAATGGTGATCCGAGCCATCATAGAAAGATCAGTGACATGCCAACCGTCGATACGCTGACGAACCCGCCTCTCAAGGTCCACAAAATCAAAGCATCGAGGGCGTCTACCAGTCATGGGGATCCCCAAATACATAAAACGATCAGTCTGAGTAGTGATACCCAACCGATCAATGATTGCTTCACTAGTAAGTCTGGATGTCTTCGGACTAAAGCAGATAGAAGACTTCTGAAGATTGACCTTCTGACCCGAAGCCTGACAATAGCACTGAATAATGGAATCAAAGGAAGCCGCATTTTCAGTAGAGGCCTGGCCCAGAAGAATACAGTCATCCGCAAACAAAAGATGGGAGATGGAAAGACCCGCATCCCCCACATTAAAAGGGACAATCCTCTGGTTGTACTGAGCTTGATGAAGAGCACGAGAGAGATCATCCGCAGCCAAGATGAACATAAGGGGAGATAAAGGGCATCCCTGACGTAATCCAACCGAAGACTGGAAAAAACTCAGTCGGGCTCCCATTGATAATCAATGAAAAGGAAGGCCTCTGGATACAAGCCATAACCCATTCAGTAAAGCTCTCATCAAAACCAAAACCCTGAAGAGAACGATATAAGAAGTTCCAACTCAGTCTATCATAAGCCCTTTCCATATCAAGCTTAATGGCCATAAGACACCTTCTAACAGGGGCTCTATGAAGGTCGTGCATAAACTCCTGAGTGATAAGGACATTATCCGAGATAGAACGACCTTTGATAAACGCCCCTTGTTCCTCAGAAATAATACGGGGGATCACCGCACGGAGACGAGAAGCTAGGAGACGTGCGCAGACCTTGTACATAGTAGTACATAGGCTAATCGGTCTATAGTGCTGAGGAAGAGAAGCATCCGGGCGTTTAGGCACAAGGGTAATAAGAGTGCGATTCCAATCCTCAGGAATCTGCTTAGATTGGAAAACATTTTGGATAGCCTGAACCATTTCCTGCCCAACGATATCCCAGTAATGACGAAAAAAGAAGGGTGGAAATCCATCCGGCCCAGGAGCCTTATCCGGACCAAGATCCCATAGAGCCTAACGAACCTCCTCCGCACAAACAGGCCTAATTAGAAGGGCGTTATCCGAAGAGGATACCTTCCGGGTATCAGAAACCTGGGTAACTGGAACCCCGTTGCCCAAACTTTCAGACCATCTTGATTGGAAGAAATGAAGAAGCTGAGAACGAATATGGTGAATATCCTCCTGATAATTTTCCTCAGCATCCACTAACCGCCGAATTCTGTTGGCTGCCCGCCTCTTCAGAGTAGCCTGATAAAGAATCTGGTATTACGATCCCCTTCACGAATCCATTGAACTCTGGATCGTTGCCTCCAATATAACTCTTACTGTCGAAGAAGGAAGTGGTGACGAGCAAGATTCTCTCGCAACAAGGAGAGGTCAGAGGCCAATAGAAATCCATCGAGGTCCTCCTTCGACTGAATGGCGCAAATAACGGATTCAGCCTTCTCCACTTGCCTGACTAGATCCCCAACCTCCAGTCTATTCCATCTGGAAAGTCTGCGACTGGCCAAAATAAGACGACGGAAAATCCGATAGGCTGCATTACCCTTGATGGGAAGGTGCCAGATCTGGGAAATAATAGTCCGAGCAGAAGAGTGGACCGTCCAGAATCGTTCAAATCTAAATTGTTTCCTCTGATGAAGAACAGCCTCCAAGGAAATCAGAATAGGGCAGTGATCCGAGGCAATCCTCGAAAGGTGAGTGACAGTAACAGTTGGGAATTTTTGGAGCCACTGAGGAGTTGCCAGAGCTCTGTCAATTCTCTCCCATACGCGAGCTGTCCCCTGACGGTTATTGCACCAAGTAAATTGAGGTCCCGAGTACCCCAAATCCATCAGCCCAGTGGATCCAATGAATGATCTAAATTCATTAATATCAGCTGAATTGGTAACTGGCCTACCCCCTCTCTTCTCATTAGCTTCGATAATACAGTTGAAATCACCAGCAATAATGGAAGGAATTCCTTGAGCTATGAGGGAAGTCAAATCAGACTAGAGAGTACGACGCTCACGGTAATCCGTACTGGCGTAGACTGCCGATATGATCCAGGGATCAGAATTCCCTTCAGAGACAGCAAGATCTATTTGTTGACTACTTTGATGGAAAGCTTCAATCGTGACGGCTGAGTCACGCCAAATAGCCAAAAGACCTCCAGACTACCCCACTACCTCCACCGCATTTGAAGACCAGGACCGAACAATCTGCCTCTGAAACCGAACCAGACTTTCACCTGACAGCCTGGTTTCTAAAAGGACACATATATCAAAGTTATGTATCTGAATCAATCTACTAAAAGAGGAACGGAAAGAAGGCTTATTAGCTCCTCTAACATTCCAAATTAAAATCTTCATAGATTAACTGGAATTATCTAGGACCACCTCCTGGTCCTCTACCATCTCACTGTCAGCATTCTGAAGAGAGCTGTCCTGCAGGGCAATAGAATCTGCCTCATTGAGTCTTGAACCATGGCCCATAAGGTTTACATCATTACCTTGACCCTCCTGGTCAGCAGGCCTATCAGGATTACTATGATGCAGCACCTGATTCGGTTCCAAGCAGCAAAGAGACTGGGCCAGTTTTTGTAGGCAAGGATTGATATCCACTCTACATTTGGCCAAATTTCCCTTATCTTTCCCTTTTTTCTTATCCGGCTTGGAAATAGATCTGGGGGGCAGACCTTCAACAGTTCGCGCCCGCTTAAGAGGCCCTGAACCCTTCACCCTAATTTCCACCTGGCCATCATCTTTAGGATCCAAAGCCAAGGAAGCAAACGGATTAACTGATATTAGGGATTGGGAAGAAAAAGATTCAGAGAGGCCACTGTGATTCACTTTGATTTTTCCCTTCACTGAATCTACTGAAACGACACGCTGGATGGAAACCGGCACGGCCACCAGAGGCATTGGATTCAGCTTCCTTCCCTTAGCCAACATCTTCTTCCTCTGAGAATTGACATTTGAATCACCATCCGCCAAGGGAATTGGCACTGCCACTGAAGCTGAAGCAGGGCAATCCGATCTCTCTCCCGGCTTACTGCAATCAGAAGTAAAATTCCCTGAACCATGAAGATTTCTTCATCCCATCTTCACCGGGGTCTTCCATCCATCCTTCAATCTCGTCTCCGTAGAACCAGGCAGAGGAGAAGAGCGGGGACCAGAGGCTACATACTGAGATTGACGCAGGGGATCCTCAGGTTGCCTCCGTTGACGAACTGCAGCCAGCCACGATCCAAAGACGAAGCTGCTGACAGAGTCCTCCGAATCAACCTTGGCCTCCGGCGCACAGGGTCCCTCCAGATGCAAAGACCCACACTTTGGGCAGAATCCTTCCAAGGATTCGAAGACGAAAGGTTGCCAAAAGGGACCTCTCAGGCCCTGAACCCTAGTCCCAGGACGGAGGGGACGACAGAGGTTAACACGCAGCGCCACCCTAGCGTACCCTCCCCTGTTCCTTGACGCCGTCGCAGCATCAACAAAGCAGAAAGATCCAGCTTGCTCCGAGATGGACCTGAGGAATTCCTCCTTCCAGAACTCCATAGGCAGGCTAGGCAATCTCATCCAAACCAGCGCAGAGGATGGATTGCTCGTTCGGGAAGAAATCCGGGCGCCATGCTTCAGTACCAATAATCTGGCCATTTATCACCCACGGCCGATTAAGGACTAAATCAACTGCCTGAGAGTCTTCAAACCGAAATAGATGACAACGGAACGCCAAGGAGACTGGGACGATTCCTCCAGCGATCCCAGCTCGCCTGAATTCCGGATATATGCTTCAGCCGGCACCCAACGAGAGAAGGAACGGGCCATGACTGCATACTGCTTCCACCCGCTGCCTCCTCTTCCAGCTGAGGAACCGGGATCTGAACAACCTCCGGAAAGATGGACTCCATCATCACCACCTCCGACGAAGAAGGAGAAGAGGAAACCCATTTGAACCGGAAACCGGAGCAGATCGCCGGGGCAAACGGTCCTTCTCAGCCAAATCCGGAGCCATGGAAAGGAGGAGGAAGTCGAAACGACCGAAGGAGGAGAAGATCTCACCCAGCCGACGGAGATCGCTGGAGATCAAGGAAGACGAAAGCTGGAGCACGAATCTAAAAGCAAACCAGCGAGCGAACCAGGGAACCTCGCGCATGATTCTTAAAGCAAAATCGGCGATCACCTTTTCCGGAGGAATATAACTTTTTATGGGGTCTTTCATTATGCACCGTAGCAACGAAAAAAATGTAGATAATATTTATCATCTGAACTTTGTTTTGCCATAATGGCTCATCCAATCCATAAGAGAGGTGATTAATATTTTGACATTTAAATACTCAACTCAACTCAACTCATCTAAGCCTTTTTTTCAACTAGATGGGGTCGGCTACATGAATCTCCACTCGACTCTATTTAGAACCAAGTTGATATTTAAATTATAAATAATTATTAATTTTTAATTACTTTTATTCATATTAGTTTAGGTCTACCTCTACCTCTATTCTTACTATGCATTGTTAAAAAATCACTCTTTCTAACTTAAGCATCTAAAGGTCTACGTTGTATATGTCCAAACCATAGTAATCGATTTTCTCTCATTTTATCTTCAATTAGAGCTATTCCTATCATTTCTCTTATATATTATTTCTAATTCTATCTTTTAAAGTTTTATCACATATCCATCTTAACATACACATTCTATCACACTTAATTTATTCATATTGTTTCAATATTACTAAACACTCTGTTCCATATAACATAGACTACTTGACATTTAAATATTAATTAAAAAAATAATATGACTATTCTTCTTAATTAACTATTTCTTAATATTTTGCCTAATAATAATTCTTATAATATTGATATCTAAATATTAAATTATCACAATCCAAAGACATCTTTAAATTTATATGCATGGATGGTTACTGTCACAACTGTTATAAACGATTGCCAGAGTTTTGTGTGGCACATTGTTGAAACCCTAATAAATAAATCACCCCAAATCATGGAAACTACTCATTTATTTATTTATCTTGGGACCGCAACCAATGTTAACCGAACGAACCATGCAAGCAAGCGGACAGGTTTCCGCGCCACTGGAAACAAAGATATGTTCCCAAATAAAACCTTAAAAAACCTCTAACCTTCGGTGGCTCCGTTCGATCGCGTCGACCGCAGCAAAACCGAAGAAAATTTCTTCCAACGCCTTCGAAAATGCTCGGATCCGCTGCTTCAATCCTCGTTCCTTACGATGATTCACCTTCCCGAAGCTTCTCCTCGGATTTGTCAATCGAATTCTCCATTCATGTGGTATTTGATGCACTTCGATCGATTCATCACTTCGTTCTTGGTACATCGGTGGCTCCGATCATTGTTTTAGGTAAAAGATCCTTCTTTTTCTTTTTTCAGAATAGATTTGGCTCCAAATTGATCGAAAACATCGGAAAGTTGTAATCTTGGTATATGCAATTAGGGTGTTGGCTGTTCATCAGTGTAAAGATTGATCCTTTTGATCTTTGTGCTCTCTTTTGTAGGATTTACTTTGTCTGTTACAGCATTCTTTTTCTTTCCAAGTACTTAAAAGTTCTCGTTAACTGTATTGTTATTAGACATGGTTTAATCTCTGAGTGTAGTTATATTTCTCATTCTTTGGGTGTAAATTTAGGTTCAACAATACTTTTATTATGCAGCAGATTCATTGAATTTGAGTATAGATCATGCTGAGCAGCCATGGATGATCTTTTATCTGTTTTCTTTCTGAATCTTTGTGTGCCAAGATTTTATTCTACTTCCATTTGGTATTCTTCTTTTAAGGTTTCACACACACACACACAAAATCATGATATCTTACTTTCTGTAAAACTGGTTATGTGAAAGACAGGAGGAGATTAGTTTTAGATAAAACTTGTTTTTCTGGTTTTATGACCTGTTGGATAAAAAAGCAACCAAGCAAGCATTTTTGTGAAATTATTGTTCATTTTAAGCTTTGTATAGACACATTTTAGTAAAACCGGATATTCAAACAGCCCTGACTATTTGCAAAGTTGATCATTTCATGTTTTCCATCCAGCAATGTGATGAATTGGTGGAAGTTATTTAGATAACTGCATCTACAAGATGCAAGCATGCATTCTGAATTCTATTTCGAGGGATTTGCAGTTTTATCTTTTAGAACCAGTTGAAGCTTTGCATGAGTTGTGTAAGGTGACCAATGATGCATCAAAGGAATAAGACAAATTAAGATTTATGCACTCTCTTATTGCTAAGAACTCATTCTATTTCTAAGGACATAAACTTGAAATTCTGATAAATACTATTTTGTTGGCCTTTGCTCCCCCACCCCCCGAAAAAAAAAATGAAGGAAAATTTTCCAATCTCAAGGGTAAGAAATAACTTAGATTTATCCTTTTCTACCAACTTGAAGTGTGGTCCTGCATCCAGCTACTTTACTTCAAGATATAAGAAGAGAATACTTTTAAGGAATCTGAGTGAATAAGGGTGCTCATTTTTAATAAAAAGAAGACCTGAACAGGGTTATTCACTGCTCGTTCTTCAGATAAAAGCTACTAGTGGTAGTGTGCAAGATTGAATATAATTCATCTGTTCAAATATTTGATTTGCTTCTTCCTTAATTAATCATTAACATGTATACTTGGGAGAAACATGCCATCTATATTACATCACAATTTGTTCAAATTACTTTTATGCTTGGAAGATTATTGTAATTGGAATAATCTTCACCTTTTATAGGACATCAGCTTAAATTCAAACATGCACCCCTTCCAGCAAGAAGGAATGACAGCGATGGACAGCAAGCCACTTGAATCTTTACGTCAGCTAGCAATGGTGTATGATGTTTCAGATATCTATTTTTAAAATCAAAGATCATATAACTTGGTTGAAGTTCCTTATAAGCTCTAGTTTTTGTTCAATATTTTTTTCTTTTCTCTAATTAATAGGAAATGCCGAGAGAGAAATAGAACTCTTGATGAAGGAGTTAGCAAATTGCAAAGTGCAGCTAGAAATAAAAGAATTTGCCTACATCCAGGCGGCTCTTCAGCTTGATAGCGAGCATAAAACAACTGAAGGATTGCTGACTAAGCAGAAGTACTCTGAAGCTGCGAGAGATAGATCCATAGAACAATGCCACGAAGCTCATAGTCATGTAACTAAACTTGAATCTGTCACTAAAGTGATTGCAGACCAATGTCCAGAATCTAGTGAAAACCAGAGACAATACAGTCACATTTTGGATGAGTTGAAAACTTTGAAAGAAGAGTTACTTCTCATGAAAGCAGAACTCATTGCTGCTGAGGAATCAAAGGTTGCTGCACTGGACAGGTTGAATTGATGAAAGTGGATGTACTTTTAGAGAAAGAAAAGAGCAGCAAGCTTTTAATGCACGTCTCAGAGCTCCATCAAACCATTATTTTGTCTAACATGGCTGCTGTTAAAGCAGAGAAAGAGAGATCTGCTTTCTTTTCACAGATGGAATCAGAGTTGCAGATTGCTACAGAAGCAGTTATTCTGCACCATAAGCAACTTGAAAGAATGAAAAGACAGTTGGATATGATGCAAGATTTGGAGAATGAACTTCTGGAAAAAATAATACTGACTGATTATTTGGAATTGGAACTAAAGCAAGCGAAGGAGCTAGTTGCTTCAGATGCCATTAATGACTTAAGCCAGTTTAGGTCAGAGATAGAAATCATGGGTAGAGCACACTCTGAGAAAGCCGACTACATTATGTTTATGGAAGCTGAAATAAAGCGAAAGGAAGAAGAGCTTCAGAATGCAAGAAAAAATGTCAATGATCTGGATTGCCAGGTTGAGATTCTTATGAGTAACATGCAGAACCTGAAAGATGATATATCAAAAAGCAGCAAAAGAGAATTGGAATTGCAGGTAGAAATTGCAGATCTGAAATCTGAACTTCACAAGGGCAGGTCTAAGATAGCTGCCGCTGAGGGAGCTGAAGCAAGGGTTATGAGTGCTCAAGCTGGGTTGTATCTTGCTGTGCAGCAACTAGCGCTAGAAGCTAAGGCTGCCAAGAATGAGATAGAAAGATTAAAACTAGAGTTGAAGGATGCTGAAGCTGAAACAGAGGTGAATGATGATGCATCTAAAGTTAGTAGTGGCAGAAACTTTGTTACAAGCTCAACTGAAGTTTGTTCTGGCATCAAAATCTCAACAGAAGATAATGAGGCCTTCATCCAAAAGGCTGAGAAAGCTGATACAATGGTAGCTTCACCACTGAAAGATGAACATCAATTGCTTGGATGTGAAAAGAAATGCGAGGTTGACATCTTAAAAGAAGAGCTTAAGGCTTCCAATGCAATAATTAGTGATTTGAGATTCACTTTAGAGGAGGCAATAAAAAGAGCTGAGCAGGCCGAGAAAGCTAAAACAGCAATTGAAGACCAGTTAAGGAAGTGGAGAGTATATCAGCAGCAGAGAAGATCTGCTTCAGAAATTATTCCTGAGCAATCCACTAGGAAAGTCATGAACAACATGACGTGTGAGCCTTCAGCAACTTCAGCAAAAAGAGGTTCTTCTATGTCTATAATGGACACTTCGAATTTGTCCCTCTTGGTAAGATCCTTAATATGACGTGTGAGCCTTCAGCAACTTCAGCAAAAAGAGGTTCTTCTATGTCTATAATGAACACTTCGAAGTTTGTCCCTCTTGGTAAGATCCTTAATATGAAATTTTAGTGATCATGTTTCCTCAAAAACAGAATTTTAGTGATCATGAACCAGATTTAGTACCCGAGTTTGTTGTGTATCTCCTATCATCAGGTCAATCATCTAATAGCAGAGGACCTGTATTATTAAAACTTATTTCTTCAATGCTAGTGTGCATTCAATAGTAAAGTATGAGTTAGATTAGTGGCAAAATGATATTCTTAATATTTAATTGCTTTTTATTTTTTTATCTTTTTTTTTGTTGGGAATGCTCAACTATCTGACACAATGAGATTGATGACTTCTGATGATTTGGTTCAACTGTTTATTTTGCTTATGTTTATTTTTCCAATCTGCTGAACCAATTTCTTCTCAAAATCTAACATTATTACCGGTAAACAAAATATAAGATACTGATCCTCAGACATCCTAGACTTCACGCGTATGGTGTTTGCCCGGACTGCATGCCGAGAGTTCTAATAAATTGCCACCGTTGAGGTGATGATGTTGAATACAGTCTTGTATTGTTGGAATTTTGGTTGCTTGATTAGTGTTTCATGTGTTCTCTTCATGACTGTCATATTGTCATTTTCTGTGTTCTTGGGTTCCCTGTGAAGGTCATTATCACTTTTGCTAAGAAAAGAGTAAAGGTAAAGTTCAATATCACAAAGTAGGATTGCAGTTGCAAAGTTGGATGTAGGAGCCTAATGAGGAGGTCAAGACAGATCGTGTTGAAATCCGGTATGCATTTCACCCCCAGCTCAAAGGCCTCAGGACTCTTAGAGAGCAGAAATACTGTCCAAAAAGTTGACATCACGTGCTGCTCTATTTTCCTGGGCCACTTCAAGGCTGTCCTACTTATGCTTCTACCCAAACTTCTTAGAAATGTTGATTGAATGTGTTCTTGAGCTATATATATCATTCCATTCCAGACGTATAGATTTTTTCCTGAAGTCACTGCGTCTCATGAAACATGCATTACAAGATGTGTAAAGTGTTTTTTTCTTAGCAATAAGATGTCTGAAGTTCCTTGCATCCACTTGTTGATGCATATCACCAAGAAAACTGAGCTAGATAACAAAGAAATCATGATTCATTTAGAAGCATAAATTTTATTTATTTATTTATTTTTGGATGAGAAAATGTTATTACTCCATTAGTTATGGCACTCAACTGGATCTACAATGTGATCGATCCATATACATCAGTTGTATAGCACTCAACTGGAGCTTGGTGTTGATGTGCAAAATTTGCCAGCCAACCCACAATTTGGTTTGCCTGTCTATAAGTATGTTGTGCTAATACAGTATGGTATCTGTTGAAGCATCTGCTAAAGAAACTATAATATTAGCACTATTCTTTGTCATTTTTAAGTTTTTCGTTGATTTCTTCTTTAGACATGATGTATAATGATATTGTCCACATATTAACTGTCTTGTTCAGTTTATTGTGGAATATCTGATATGAGCCTTAAGCTATCGCAAAGGTGTAAAGGGAGACAAGTATATTTCTTTTGAGAAAAAAAGGCAGGCAAATTTTGCTTGTATTCTGATAGTTGTTATGAAGCAATAGATCTTTAGTTTCTTAGAAAATCAATTTGAAACCCTTCTTATCCTGTCAATATCATTCATGCCATTTTAAATCACACCAGCTTTGTCTTGGAGAAACAGTATTGTGTATTTGTCACCTCTAATAATTCAGGAAGTTTTACTTCTTAAATGCATTACCTAGAGTGCTCTAGAAATTGTTAAAGCATCTTGTTTATGAAAAGCCAATGAATAGATCCACAACATGAAGGAGCACAGTCCTTCTGAGGTATAGATTGCAAGGAAAATTCAACTTCTGATGAGTTTTGTGAAACAATCCAAGGAAGATGATCCCAATTAGACCTGATTGTTACCTCTTACACCTCAATAAAATGGAGTCATCCTAAAAGTTTTTGTGGAAAGTTACTACAGATGATACTAGTTGTTTGGATGGATTGATGTCAGAGAAAAAACTGATGGAGAGGCCCATCCCTTAAGGGAGAGAATTTTCTGTGAAGCTGAATTAATGCAATGTGAGGGAACTAGAAGATCCTGTTGCAATGACTAATTAATTTAGCCTAAGGAAATGTCCTACAGCCAAAAAGAAAGGGGGGACGCATCTTTTCAATTGTAAACATTTTTCTGCTTTGTTCAAAATCTATTATACCGATTCATAATCCTAGACAATCAATAATTTCCAACAAACAAGTTTCTTGAGAGAATACCGATTATTTACTATTTTTGAGAGAAGTTTCCAACAATCAATATGTTATCGCTTACATCAATTCAGAGAAGCATGTTTATCATACTGAGAACAATAGAAAGGTGTAATCTTCCACCGGTCATGCCTCCAAATCAGCAGCATTTTCGGAGACAGGCAACTGCATTTCCCTGCTTTAATCAAAACAATGTTTTGTTCTTGTTGGGATGAAGCAACAAAACAGGCACATGGGAGGGATTCCTTCTGATCATGTGACTGAAAGGCTAGAAACATGGCTTGGAATAATCTAAATCAAAAAATTTGTCTGGAATGCTATTTGATGGAGTTCTCTCAATCACTGTCCATTTGTGCATGTCTTATATCAAATCATTCTTTGTTGTATTCTGACATTACTTATCTTTCAATCACTTTGTTTTCAATTGTCACTTTGTTTCTTCTCATCTTTGTTGATTGTCGGTTCCCTATGATCCAAATTTGCAGGTTGGATGTCATTGTCCAAGTCTGTTTATATTAGAACAGTAAACAGCTTAGTTTTAATTAAATACAACAATATTTTCTATGAAAAAACAAGATTGTATCATGATTTAAGGTGCTATTATTTGGTAGACTGAACCCATGTTGCAATGCCTTGGCTTTGCTTCCAAGTGTCATATGTACACTTGATCAACACTGAAGGAGGCCAATAAGGGCAAGCAAGCCAGACATGAGCCCCTAAGCCTAACACAATGGACATTACCATCCAGCTAGATGAGTGAGTTGTTAATACCCATCTCTTGTTTTTTCTTTCAGGCCCTTGACATAATGTCAATGGGAAACTAAAGTGCATTAATGCATTAATGAAGGTTGCAACCTGTTGATAAAATGGTGGTAGATATGAATAACCTTGGTTTGAGTTCTGCCTTCACCTGATTCTGACTGGCTTTTCTCTGGTCTTAGTTCTAAAATTATATAATAAAAGATGTCAAATAATATATCAAGAAGGCCGAACTTGCTGTTGGAGAACATTACATGTAACAGCATCAGGTTGCAGCTACTTGTAAAATAATCGAATTTTCTAGGCATTGTTTGCTAATAGACTCTCCCAGTTGCCTCCCTCCCCCCATTCACTGCTTTGTGGTCTTGTTCTGTCCCATTTTGATGAGGATGAAATTATTTTTTTATCCCCATTGGTAAGAATAGGATGAGAATAGGAATAAGTATATCTTCACCTTGCACTATTCCTTTTCTGTTGACTTCAGACCAAAGTATTCTCATATATATATGAAATTTTTTCTCAGTTTAATCTCCTTCCATCATCAATTTAATATATGTCATCGGGGGTTCGGTTGTGGGACGGAATAAGATGTCATTAGGAGCTAGGTGGGGCGGGAATAAGATGGAGATGGAGACTTATCATGGTGAGGATGAGATGAAAATAATCCATTTGCAAAGATGGAGTAGGGACGAGGACTATTTTCTTTAGTAAAGATGAGACCGAAATTAAGTCCCTATCTTCATTCTATTCTGTTGCTATCCCTAGTGCAACTACACAGCAGATGAAGGACATGGAAAATATTGTATCAACCTTTAATATTAAAACTTAAAATAGGGATTAGTTGTATATTCTTGATTATTTAGGGCAAGCGTCATCAAGATTGAAACTGGCTTCCCTTATATTGTCAGAAAATTACCTGAACAACCTCTTTAATAATCGTTGAAATATATTTTTTTGTCATCACATGATCATATATTCTAGTCCAATATTTGGGCGATGCTCACATAATCTTTATTGTAATATTGTCCCTTTCCTCCATGTTTTTCTCGTGTTTATCATAAGTCGCCAAAGACCTTAAATCCTCCCATTTTAAAGTAGGTAGATGGGGTGGAAGGTTGGTGAAGGAAAACAACATTTTCCAACATGAAGCACGGAATGCTGGCCCTTTATGAAACGATGGTACGTGCGATATTATTTTCTTAGACTACTAAGTCTTGGTGGGGACAATTTTGAAGTCTCATTTTCTCTAGAAAAGTCCGGGTATTTTTTTTATTTTTTTATTTTTAAAAATCTTTCTGCACTGCATGCTCAGATACAGCTACTTATGCTAAAATAATTTTTTCTTTCATATATTGCACATGCGATAAGCATATGTTAAGAACAATTTTTGCATGTAAGAAAGATTTTTTCTTACTTTTTTTCAAGCTTTTTGACATTTGATTTGAAATATAGATGATAAGAAATTAGTGAATTGGTTCACGTGATTTTATGAATTTTTTTTATAAATATAAAA
>UESW01003944.1:675943-704141 GCA_900491605.1 Calamus simplicifolius | reverse complement strand
TACAAGAGAGGGTGGAGTTGGTCGGCATTGACAGGACGAGGGCCCGGAATGAGGCTGAGGAGCTGGCCGGAAGGTTAGCCAGGCGAGAGGGGGAGGTATGCTCTTATTTCACCCTCCTTATTCTACTATTGGTTCCCCGTGATGCCGGTGATGCCGATTGTTCTTGACTTTCCAGATGGCGAGGATGGGGTCGGAGATTCAGGCTCTCCAAAGTGCGTTCGCGTCTGCTCGTAATAGGAGCTTGGAGCTCGAGATACGGTCTAGCGAGCTCGAGGGGCAAAACGCCATCCTGAAGGCCCAGGCTGCTGAGACCGAGAAACGGGCCGCCGAGGCCAACACGCAGTTCGCCATTCTTCAGGGGAGGCAAGACGCTATGAGAGTAGCTGCATTCCGTCACGGGATGGAAGAGTGCAAGCAGAGGATTCTTAGCGAGCGTCCGGAGTGGGACCTCTCCTTTCTGAGCATCGAAGTCTCCGATGATGGCGAGTCCGGAGAAGAAGAAGATGAAGATGAATATATCGATGTTTCTGACGCCGAGCT
This sequence comes from Calamus simplicifolius, assembly GCA_900491605.1. Lineage (NCBI taxonomy): Eukaryota > Viridiplantae > Streptophyta > Magnoliopsida > Arecales > Arecaceae > Calamus > Calamus simplicifolius. The sequence goes on along the minus strand of UESW01003944.1, from coordinate 703,601 downwards.
TGGCGGCGCCCCTGGTCCAGCAAAGTCGTAGCTTCCGAGGGACAGTCACAAACCGTTACAGAGGGGGTGGAAACATCAGAGAAGGGCGAGCTTAGCCGTGCACCTGCAGACGTGGCTGAGGGTACTCCCAAGCCGGTGGGGCTCCTGGCTCTTAGGGGCCGCTCCTGTATCTTCCCCTTTTAAACATTTGACATTTTGCAGCAAAGGGATTTCCTGTTTTTTATCTAAGTGTTTTTCTCGCGTGACTTTGCTGTTGTCTAGTGTTGCCTCGATCGTGAACGACCCATGGCTCGTCAATATCCTTGGGCCATCCTTAATTTGAGACCAGGAAAATGTATTGGCTCGGGTCGATCGGTGGAATGGGCCGGTCTGGACCGACGAACAAGGTCGGTCGGTTGAGACAAGTTAGGTCGACTAGGACCGACAACGACATGTGTCGGCTGTGGCCGGCGGATATCATGGGTCGGCAGGGACCGACGGACAAACATGGGTCAGCAGGGGCCGACGGATGAGGTAGGTCGGCTGGGGCGACGGACAAAGGTGGGTCGGATGGGGCCGACAGATGAAGTAGGTCGGCTGGGGCCGACGGATGAAGATGGGTCGGCTGGGGCCGACGGATGAAGTAGGTTTCCGCCTCCCTGCCATCCTGCCAGCGTTCTGCCATCCCGCAGGCAATTCGGTTTTTCTTTACTATAAGTGGAGATACGGCAGAGTGGGGGGATAAAGCTGTACCAGAGCTTCCGGAAGGTGCTCCTTTCCCATGCAGGTCATCTCGTCGCGACGCGTACACAACCGTCCACCATTGGACAGTACCTTCTCAGAGGGCGATTTTCTGAGCTCGCCGATTTCCGAAGTGTCAGCGGATGATTTTCTGCATTTAATGACTGCGATCCGGGATCAGGAAAGGATCTCCGTACGCGTCCTGGCTCGGGCGGTGAGTTCGGCGCGCAGTGGATGCTGCGTTTATCGTGAGAGGCCATGTGGAGACGTGGGACAGGTGTTTGAATCTCGGGACTCACAGCCTGGGTGGCTTTTCCTAGTCCATTTCCGCTATAAAAAGGGGAAAGAGGGGTCTCATCTGGCTATCCCCAAGTTTCTTTCTCGCTGGAATTTTTATTATTCTCATTTCTCTGTTGCTACGAGTGGAAGGATCGACCCTTCTTTTCATGGGCTCCTTGCCGCCGGATAGCTGGGGCGACCGGGGAGCAGCTGGAGGATGGCTCGCCCTTAGGGGACGAGTCTCGGAGATCATATGGAGAGCGCACATGGAGGGGGCAGAGATCATACGGAGAGCGCACATATGCGCTTCCGTGTGATCTGCGGCTCCTGCTGCGGGGGATGCGGGTCAGGAGGTGTATGGACACCTCCGTAGCATGCGCAGACCCCCCCCTCTTTCGCTGGCTTAGGTTCCCGCGTCTTCTTTGAGGGGAATCCTTGCCACGGGAGGGAGAAGATGGGAGCAACCGGGTTCGGATGGTCCCGGTTCCTTCGACTGGGTGGTGGCCCGCGATCCAGCACTCCCTTCTAGGGGAGTGGATTGGGCCTTTGGGATCCTCAGAATCAGCATCCGCGGGCCATGCCTCCTTTTGGGTCTTTTAACTCATCCTGCCCAAGCGGACTTGGCCGTTTCGTGGTTTGCATGACTTCTCGATCCGGATGTTGGAACACCGTAGTTGTCTAGGACTGCTCTGGAGCAGCTACACGGATCTTGTATTTTGCCTTTATTTTATGCATTTCGATGTTCTTGTAACGCCTATGAGGCATTGTAATTTGATCATGATCGGCAATAAAGAGAGTTATATTCAATGTTTTAATCTCTATCTTTTCTGGTGCCGAACTCATTGCTATTTGTCATTTGTGAGGCATAAGAGTGTCCCGCTCGTCCTTAGACGAGGGTCTTATGTTGCCCGAACCAATCAAGGTTCGTGCGGCGGTGTAGAGATAGTTTGGCGAAATACACTCCTTGCTTAGGTCAGGAGTCCGGTGTTTTGTGCTCCGCTTTTATCGGAGCTCGGAGTATCGTGAGTTGGCTTTGGCCGAAGTTCGGGGAGCCTGCGCCCCTTTTTGTCATGGTTTAAGGACTTAGTCCCTCGAGATAGTTGAGTTTCGGGGAACGTCTTACTTGGATCCGCCAAGGTTCGAAGGATTTCGTAACTCGGCCCTGCCGAGATTCGGAGAACTGATAGCTCGGCCCTGCCGAGGTTCGGAGAGCTGATAGCTCGGCCGGGCCGAGCTATCAGTTCTCCGAACCTCGGCCCAATCTGTTGCCGCCGGGATCCGTCCTCCGACTCGGGCGCGATCGATCTCCGGGAAGAGGGGGGTGCGGCGGACCTGCAAAAGAAGTCCACACGCGGAGGGACGCTGGGGTTGGTCCTCCGCGGAAGACCCTCCGACGCTCAAGTCAGTGGGGAAGGAATCGGCGATCAACCAGATAATGAGGAGGTGGATCTCTCCGGGAGGCCTCTCCGGGGGGTGGCCAATCGGAGGCTCCAAAAAGGGGAGGAGGAGAGCGAGAGATAGAGGTGTGTGCACAGAGCTGCGTGCATCCAGGGTCGCGTACCTGAGGGAATCTGCCAATCTCATATTTATAGACTGTCACCTGGGGGACTTGAGCATCTTCTGGAGGGTTCTGAGGTTGTTACGATACGGGGGTAGACAGAATCAGGCCGTCGTGGGGTCGTTAGAATCCACGCCTTGTCTGTTAAGGGATCGACGGCTGGGAGAGCTCTTCGATGTCTTGGGATCTGGGCGAGTAGACTTGAGGCGGTTACAATAGGTCTTAGGCCACGTCTCAACATGATTCCCTGCTCAGGAGCGCTCGGGTAGACTTGAGCTTTCCCGCGTCAGGTTCCGCGGAGGTAGACGTCGGGGCGTGGATCGCTGGGTATAAGCGAGCTACGAAAGCCGGAGGAGGCCGAGCTAGGGAAGCCCGGAGGAGGCCGAGCTAGGGAAGCCCGGAGGAGACCGAGCTACGGAAGCCCGGAGGGGGCCGAGCTACGGAGGCCCGGGGAAGACCGAGCTACGGAAGCCCAGAGGGGGCCGAGCTAGGGAAGCCCGAAGGAGACCGAGCTACGGAAGCCCGGAGGGGGCCGAGCTACGGAGGCCCGGGGAAGACCGAGCTACGGAAGCCCGAGGAGACCGAGCTACGGAAGCCCGAGGAGGCCGAGCTACTGAGGCCCGGGGAGACCGAGCTACGGAAGCCCGGAGGAGGCCGAGCTACTGAGGCCCGGGGGAGGCCGAGCTAGGGAAGCCCGGAGGAGACCGAGCTACGGAAGCCCGGAGGAGGCCGAGCTACTGAGGCCCGGGGGAGGCCGAGCTAGGGAAGCCCGGAGGAGATCGAGCTAGGGAAGCCCGAGGAGGCCGAGCTACTGAGGCCCGGGGGAGGCCGAGCTAGGGAAGCCCGGAGGAGATCGAGCTAGGGAAGCCCGGAGGAAGGCAGGGAGGAGGTCAGCCTTAGCCGCCTCGCACGGATATCAATGCAATGACGATTTTACCCCCCAATAATATATATAAAATTTTGTTTATAATTTATATTTTTTATAAATAATAATAACAGTATAAAAATAAAGAGTTTAAATTTTTGAAAGGTGCCGCAATGCGAATGAAAGAAGAAGGGTAGGATAATTAGGGTTTATTTTTTTACATTATATATATATATTTTAAAATAGTCACGAAAGATTTAATAATTTACAAATTGATTTCTAAAATATATTGCCGAAATGATCGAAACATACCGAAACGCATCAAAATAATTGAAAAATCTTTCGAAACAAAACTTAGGGTTTATCTTTTTGAATAATCCATCGAAACGAAACGTTTCGATCGAAACAACTGAAATAAAATGAAATTAATAACTTTAAATAATTATCCTTCCTCATGGACATGTAGATAGATTCCATCATGTGAATAGCTATCAGGTAGCTTTGAAAGTTATCCTAAACGTATCATTACTTTTTAAATCAGCAATGGAGTGAGGAAGGGGTTTGCTTGCACTCAAGAGCTCGGTTTCATCCAAGGACCATCGCTTTAACGAGAGGACAAGTTTTCCACTCCTGGCCAATCAAAGGGAAGCATGGACCGTGGCTTTCTTGTCCTCCCAAGGTGGCCCCATGAATTGAATAAGTTTGGCACTGGACGAAGAAAAGTTCGAGTATTTGAATTGCGTTGGACGGTGACGTTTTCTTGATGCAGGTTAAACGATTCTTGTTGAACGCCGCACTTAGAAAACGACCCACGTGAGAGAAAAACCCTCATGTTAAATAAATCGTCCCCACCACAATACATTCCATTCACTGCCTTTTGCAAGCATGCCATTCAAAAGCATTCTTATTCTATATATTATAACCCCCATTAGAAAAGCATGTCATGATTCTCCTTCAAGCACTATGAGATTTTATGGTTAGAATATATGTTATTAAACAAAGTCCCTCCGCGCCCTCCTCCTCTTAGTTTAGATTTCACTGCACTCGCTTTTAGCTTTAGATTTAATAACTCTTTTCATTCTTAAATTAACATAGAATATTTAGAAGTCGTTCCATCTTTTCTATCTTTTCCATAAATTTAAGGTTAAAAAAAAATAACTGACTCTGAGCTTTGCCATCATGAGTGTTACCAATCCAGCTATATATATATATATATATATATATATATATATATATATATATATATATATATTATTTTTTCTATCATTAAATTCATACGAATCTTGAAATTAAAAGTAGCTTATTAACTATAATTTTTTATTTTTTTTAAAAAAAGTATTATGACTCATGATACTATTTTTTAGTTATAAAAATAAGAATATGACTCATACCTTTTCTTCAGTAAAAAAATACACGAGTGATAAAAATTATTTTACATGTAGTATATTATAAAAATAAATATATTTATTTAGGTTTGGTTACTACTATGTAGCCAAGTTTATATATATGTGTATAGGCGTGCACGCATAAGTTAGACTTAAATACGTTTGAATATAGTCAAGTATAAATCAATCACTTTTTTCATACTTATATCCATACAATTTATGAATCCTAAAGATGAAAAAGTTAAAAAAAAAAAGTAAGGTATAGATGGGATCCATAAAGATTAAAGAGTGAAAAATTGAGCAGATTATAAATCTCGCTACATTTGAATGTAGCCAACTTAACTCTACATGCATATACATACAAGGCCGAAGCCCCTTAAGATTTTAGAAGTTCCTTTATTAATATGAAGGGTACTAATTTTTTTTTTTTATTATTTCTTTAAAGCTTGCCCCCAAGAAAAGTTTAAATGTAGGAATAATATAATGAAGTCAAGCTTACAGTATTTATAAGAAAGAAATAGTTTCATGTTCAATCAAAATATTTATACTATATAAATTTATATTTTATTCAATATAGTATTTTATAATTGGTTATCTTTTATTTATACAATAGCTTAGTGATAGATTAATAAAACATAGTTTAGTGATATGATAGAATGAATTCTTGGCTCTTTCAAAAAAAATAGTATAATTGAATGATATATATATATATAATCATTTGTATTCAATATAGTGAGGGGTGTACGCTTTAGATATCCTGGTGGAATATGGGTCAGTATGCAAAACTAGTTTATGAATTTTCAAGGCAGCAGTTTGATATGAATTTCAAGGCAGTTCTCTAGCAAGTTTATAAGATAACAAGTCCTTCCTTGTGCTTTTACTAATTTATAGTGAATCAATTTCTAAGAAAAAATGCTATGGCCATCCATTTTCTCCGCACAAAAAAAATTTCACACCTGCCATGCTGGCGTAGCATTCAACCACTGTTCATCTACTAAATTAATTTTCATACATCGTGCCAATCTTCTCATGCCATGTGGCATGAGGACTTGCAAGTGTTCTTTATCATCACTCTCTCTAGCCTTAGTTGAGCTTGTCACACATATTCTAATGGCCACATCATTTGAAAATTCATATAGTAGAGGTTTGTTGGTCATAGTCAAATTCATACAACTAAAACTGTGCATAATTGTTGTCTTCAAATTAATAATAGTTATTACTTAAACTAAGATACTATGTCAAATAATGACATCCTAACCATTATTTTGGCTTTAACTACAAAATAATGCTTATGTTGTCATTATAAATAATAATAATAAAGCTTTTGTAACACCTCTGAAGCATTGGAGGCATCAAAGTAAAAGGAAACTATACAATTACATTAGTTTCTTTTACAAAAAATTAATATATAGACTGTCATATTATTACCATATTAGCCTAAACTTCATTACATATCATGCTTATAATTAAAAAATTGGTACTAGAGATGATAACATGATGCACAAACAATAAGTGATTGAAAATTTGCATAGACTTGTGATGAATATCTAAGCACTAGAAAAATGGTAGGTCCTTTTTTATGCCTCAGCAACAGGAAATTATTATTTATCATGTGATATAAATATTGCAAGCCTTAGAGATATATTAAGGTAGTTCATCCATAAGTTTTCAAGGATTATGTAATATTTCATTTACATGATAATAAACAACATTCATATCAAAATAATAAATACCATAATGATTATAACTCTAATCAAAACCATCATCATAGAAATATAATCATATTGAATAGAGAAATAATCAAAATCATGATAATAAATAGATGCATTATAAAATTCATCCATTACAACTAAGGGATGTAAGATGACAAGGAAACACCAATATAATTTGATTGTGATTGAACATCTAAATAAACTCTAAAGTAGATTGGCCTTTTGTTCTATAGAAAAGAGGGAAAAGATATATAAGAAAGGTATGAAAACTTTGCCCATGCGAATGTTTGCATTAATTATGTGTTATGCATGAGAGAACTCAAATAATTTTTCTTCTTTCTCTTATGCTATAGATTGGTAGTTATTTTCAGCAATAACAATAGTTTTTATATGATATTTAACATTTTGTGTCAATCATCCTAAAGTAGTTAATTCTCATATGAAATTACCTATCTACGACTTCTTATGCAAATTACAACTATCAACTATGGGCCTCTTGAATATTAAGACAAAAATGATTAATTAAAAAATTAATCAATAAATATTACTGATATGTGTTTTACTTGATTACTGTCAAGCCCCAACCTATTAACTGGGTTGGACACATGGCACAGGTTGAAGCATTATGGAGATAGCTAGCTCTTCCTCTGCTTTATATTAAGCTTACAACTACGTATTGAAATTATAGCAAGCCTTTTGCTGATACCAACCTAAAATCTTGTAATGAACCATCATTTAGGACATGCCATGAAATCTCAAAGTATAATGAGCTAACGAAAAAGGATTATTTCAATATACTTGTGAAAATTTTTATGTGACCGACTGTATCTTTGTGTTCAGCTTAGTTAGCAGGTTGAGACATGATAATTACTTTTCATGATTATTTTAAGTGTAAATAGATGTACAGAAGTTCTATTAAATAGAGCCTATGTTACACATCAACTAGTACATCATATGCATATATCATGGAAATCACTTATGCTCCGTTTGGATGGAGAAAAAAGTAAGAAGAAAGAAAACGTGACGAAAGAAAAATGGGAGGAAAGAAAATTGAAGAGAAAATATTTTCTCTCATTATGTTTGGATGAGTAGGAGAAAAATAAAGAGAAGAGAAAAATTGATAATTTACAATAACAATAATATTTTTATTATAAATGATTAAAAAATACATCGGTTTTTTTTTTTTTTTTGAAGGATCAATATCGGAATGAAAAAAATATATGAAAGAGCATAAAAAACTTTTACGTAGGACCCATCACTTTTTTTCCTCTGTTTTCTCCTCTAATTTTCTCTTGTCCCTACTTTTTTTCTCCATCCAAACAAGGTAAACTTCATTTTCTCTCATATTTTCTCCTTTAGTTTTTTTTATGCTTCCTACTTTTTTTTCTCCATTCAAACAGAGGCTTAGAGAAATAAGGAAAGGAGAAGGTTGAAATAAAAAAATCGATATTTGCAACCATGATTCTTCATTTGATATATTTTTTTATTTTGAGGGAATTCATGAATGGTATCTACCCAACAGAATGCATTGATGTTGGATTTCAAACAGCCGAGTAGAGACCCACATAATGCCATACCCAAACTAAATCCATCTCTCCCCTACTCTCTGATTAATTTACTGCCATATAATATTAATTTTAGAAGCTTACCAAGACCACCCTGGACGAAGCCCAACCCCACAAATGCTTTCTTCATTCCAAACTTTCCGTCTCGAGAGCCAACCAAAGGCCACAAATCTGGACGCAGTCAACAAGGGCGGCCATTACCCCCTCCTCTGTCCCTCTTCGTACCAAAGAACGTAGGGGGTTATCGGGTCAAATTAGGCCAGTACAGAGTAAAAAACAAATCAAATAAATCCAAAAACGTATGCAGTACTTAATCACAGATCCATGTTTGTTTAAAAAAACAAAAAAAAATAACAAAAAGATTCATGGTATTGATTGCTGACATGGTACACTTGGTTATTACTTTTGCTAACCATGTTCATATTGTGCAGAAATTTCAAAAGAACAACAGGGTGGTAAGAGGAGAAGAACGACCAGTATTCTCTCGGTTCTAAAACCAATATTCTATGCTTAATTGTATGCCATCTTCTCCAGGACCTTTCTTACTGGCTTTGGAGAGAGAGAATATAGAAGAAAGAGAAGAGCAGAGGATATGGAACATGAGATTTAAGGAGTACTATTTGTCAGGAGGAGATCAAGATCATAGTTGTTTATTCCTTTTCTTCTCCTCTCTTTGATGATAGGAGCTGGGACATGTCGGAAAAGGAAGCGGAGCCGTCGTGTCATTTCCTCCTCCTCCTCCTCCTCCTCCTCTCCTTGATTCTTATTGCAGGTAAGAATTAGATATGTGTCTTCTTCTTCTTCTGCTTCTCCTCCTCTCTTTAGTGACAAAAATTATGATCCTTTTAAGCTTCTGATGCATCGAGTTTCATGCGAAAAAGGTTTTGCAGAGCTTCTTGGATCGATATTAACTCCCTTTGCTTGATTTTCTTTAATCACAAGCCTAATTTTCTGTAGTTCTGATCTCTCTCTGTCAGAACCTGATACCACTCTCCTTTCTGTCTCTTTCTTTCTTTTTCTCATATATATAAAGTTGAAGCTCTGAACATCTCAGAGTCCTTCTCTCATCAATCTCTTTTGAGTTCATTTTCTTTATAATTCATGCTTTTATAATCACAGCCTCCTCAGAGCTTCTTGGATGCAAATCCGTTTCCTTTCCTCTGCTATTCCTCCTCAGTTATCCCTACACAAGACCAAAGGTTAACCCCAAAATTAGTGTTCAGGCTATCCTTCCTTGATCTTTCTTCGGTTTCAAAATTGTTTTGGTTTTGAATGACAAAATTTGTCAGGATTCTGAAGCATTTTTTAGCTTCCTGAATCCCTTGTTGCTCATAGGCAGAGTGACCAACATCCCTCTGCTTTTCTATGTAAGCATGCCAATTCAGCAGTATTAATTCCTGTTCACTGTTTGCAAGAAATCAATTGTTAAGAGCCTTTTGTTGTGTTCTATTCTTACAACAGGTCAGGTGTCAACTGCCAAAGGCTCTCCACAGAACGACAAGGAAGTCCTGCTTCAGCTCAAGCATTTCCTCCAAGAGAAGAACCCCATCTATAGAGGTGGCTATGATCAATGGAATGAGTCTGAAACCTTCCCTTGTAACTGGCTCGGCATTCGCTGCAACGGCGACCGGCGTGTCACCCATGTCGACCTCTCCACTTCCAAAATCTCCTGCGTCTTCTTCTCCAACTTCTCCCTCCTCACCGAGCTCACCTACCTCGACCTCTCGGCCAACACCATCGGCGGCCTCATCCCAGCCGACCTAAACAAATGCGTCAACCTCCAGTACCTCAATCTCTCCCACAACCTCCTCGCCGGAGAATTGAACCTGACCGGGCTGAACAATTTGGAGACGCTCGACGTCGGCACGAATCGGTTCGCCGGAGAAATCCAGTCCAACTTCCCTGCGATATGCGAGAACCTAGTCTCCCTCGACATTTCAGCAAATAACTTCACTGGAGATATCGCTAGCTGTTTCGGCCAATGCCCCAAGCTCAAGCACCTCGACCTGAGCACAAACCAGTTCAGTGGAGAAATATGGCATGGCTTCTCCAAGCTCCGGGAATTCTTGGCAACAGACAACGATCTCACTGGCCAATTCTCCGCGGAGAGCTTCCGGGCGGACTGTGAGCTTGAAATCTTGGACCTTTCAGCGAATAATTTACACGGAGTCTTCCCGGATTCGATCGCCAACTGTTCGAAGCTATTTTTTATGAGCCTCTGGGGGAATCACTTCACCGGCCGGGTGCCATCCGGCATTGGTTTGCTCTCGGAGCTTGGAACGCTCTTGCTGGGGAAAAACAGCTTCGATAGAGACATCCCCCAAGAGCTGCTGAACTGCCCCAAGTTGTCGTTCCTTGATGTCAGCACTAACAGCTTCGGCGGCGAAATCCAACAGATATTTGGTCGGTTCAAGACATTAAGAGTCCTAATGCTGCATGGTAATCAGTATGCCGGCGGGATCGTGTCCTCCGGCGTCCTCAAGCTTCCCTCCCTTGCAAGATTAGACCTCAGCCTCAACAACTTCACCGGCAATCTCCCAGTCCAGATTTCGGAGATGCCAAACATAGAATACTTGATTCTTGCCTACAATAACTTCGATGGAAGCATTCCGACGAAATTCGGCAACATCGCCACACTCCAAGCACTTGATCTTTCTTTCAATAAACTCACCGGGTCAATCCCTCCGGCGATCGGGAATTTAAAGTCACTCCTCTGGCTGATGCTCGCCAATAATAATCTCAACGGAGAAATTCCGCCGGAGATCGGGAATTGCAGTAGTTTGATGTGGCTGAACCTTGCCAACAATCAGCTCTCTGGAAAAGTACCCCCGGAGATATCGGGAATTGGAAGCGATCCAGACCCGACATTCGAGACCAACCGCCGGGACGGCTTCATCGCCGGCCCCGGCGAGTGCCTCACCATGAAGCGGTGGATTCCGGCGACATATCCCCCATTCAGCTTCGCCTACACCTTGATGACGAGAAAGGCCTGCCGGATTCTTTGGGATCGGCTTCTCAAAGGGTATGGAATTTTTCCCATCTGCACCAATTCTACGTCGCAGTTCCAGACGCTGACGATCTCCGGCTACCTCCAGCTCTCCGGTAACCAGCTTTCCGGCGAGGTTCCACCGGAGATCGGCCGGATAAGGAATCTTAGTTTACTCCACCTCAACGTCAATCGGCTCTCCGGCCGCCTACCGTCAGAAATCGCGCGGCTCCCGCTCGTCGTCCTCAACGTCTCAAATAACAGCTTCTCCGGCCCAATTCCGCCGGAGCTGGGCGGGATCAAGTGCCTCGAGAACCTGGATCTCTCCTGGAACAACTTCTCCGGCGAGTTTCCGGCGAGCCTCAACGGCCTCACCGACCTCACCAAGTTCAATGTCTCCTTCAATCGCCTCCTCTCCGGCGTCATCCCGGTCACCGGCCAGATGGCCACATTCGACAACGACTCCTTCCTAGGCGACCCGCTCATCACAACAGCCAAAACCGGTGCCGTCGAAAGCCCCTCGCCAGCGGCCAACGGTTCGATCGCCGGCCACAGGAATGATAGCCCAAGAATGGTGGCGTTCTACGTCTTCCTCGCTCTCACCGTCCTCTTTTTCGTAAGCGGCGCTCTCTCCTTCGTCCTATGCGTCGGGTTCCGGTCACCGGTGATCGACGCCGTCGCCGACCCAGACGACCTCCTCTTAGAGGGCGGCAAGCGGAGAAGCGACGTGGCGGAATCTTCGTCATCCACGTCGACATCCGACCCCTGCTCCACGCCGTCGGATGGAATCAAAGTTTTCCGTTTGGACAAGACGGCGTTTACCTATAGCGACATCGTAACGGCAACCGCGAACTTTTCCGAGGATATGGTGGTCGGGAGGGGGGGATACGGGGTGGTTTATCGGGGGGTTCTTCCAGACGGGAGACACGTGGCGATCAAGAAGCTACAGAGAGGGATCGAGGGAGGTGGGGAGAGGGAGTTCCGGGCCGAGATGGAAGTGTTGGCCGATCGGACCGGTTCAGGCTGGCCCCACCCGAACCTGGTGGCTTTGTATGGTTGGTGCCTGGTCGGTTCAACGAAGCTTCTGCTCTACGAGTACATGGAAGGGGGGAGTTTAGAGGAGGTGATATCGGACTGGACCCGATTCGGGTGGGCGCGGCGGTTGGAGACGGCGGTCGGGGTGGCTCGGGCCTTGCTTTTCTTGCACCACGAGTGCCGGCCGGCCGTGGTTCACCGGGACGTAAAGGCGAGTAATGTGTTGCTGGACCGGGCCGGGCGGGCGAGGGTGACGGATTTCGGGTTGGCGAGGGTGGTGGGACCCGGGGAGAGTCACGTGAGCACGGTGGTGGCAGGGACGGTGGGGTACGTGGCGCCGGAATACGGGCACACGTGGCAAGCGACGACGAGGGGAGACGTGTACAGTTTCGGTGTGCTGGCGGCCGAGCTGGCGACGGGACGGAGGGCGGTGGATGGAGGGGAGGAGTGCTTGGTGGAGAGGGTGAGGAGAATGGCCAGGGATGGGCCGAGGGGGCTGAGGGGGGCGGTGGTGCCCGTGATGGTGGCTGCGGCGGGGGCGGTGGGGAGGGTGATGGAGGAGGAGGGGGAGGTGGAGGGGTTGGCGGAGATGTGCGGCTTACTGAGCGTGGCGATGAGGTGCACGTCGGAGGCGCCGCAGGTGAGGCCTGACATGATGGAGGTGCTGGCCACGCTGCTTCGCATCTCCGGCAGTGGCGGCGGCGGGCGAGGCCTGACATGATGGAGGTGCTGGCCATGCTGCTTCGCATCTCCGGCAATGGCGGCGGCGGGGGCGAGGCCTGACATGATGGAGATGCTGGCCATGCTGCTTCGCATCTCCGGCAATGGCGGCGGCGGCGGCGGAGGTGATGGCTCACTGTCGCCGCCAATTTTTCGCTATAATACAGGGAACAAATTTTGAATGTATAGATACGTAGTTGTCTCTCTCTCGTTCAGAATTCATTTTTTGTGAATGATAGTTGAGATTTTGCTTTTGGATGGTAATTAATAATTTCTTTTTTAATAATTAATTCTTATTGTTGTAAAATTATTATACACAAGACTTATGAAAAGAATTGAGGGAATTATGCTCTGTTTCCATGCTTGATAAATTGGGGATTGTGGCTACATATGAAAAATGCTGTAAGCCATCGCTTGGATAATTCTTTGTATTGATTAGATGTTTTGATGGCACTTCATGCTCAATATCATCATTAATTAGAATAGAACTTAAATGGAACGCATTATCTGGGTGCTTATACAAAGGCTGAGATGGTGCTGAAAAAGAGAGAGAGAAAAAAAAGATAGAATCAAATGACATGCAGGTAATACATTATACTTAAGTTTTGTTCAACCAATTATATCACTTGCACCACCTATCTAGTTGCACAAGAAACCAACCAAATAGCCCAGTATAGCCTAGTCATTGCTCAATTAAGTATTAATTATGGGAGTTTTATCTTTAGTGAAGAAGAGTTTGTATATGGAATGTGAAAGCCAAAGTAACGTGAGCACCAAACAAGAGAACAAATTTTATTTTTCAACATTATTGGGTAAAGAGTACTTTATGATTTGCTCTTTTGTTGCTTTCCTTGTTTGGTGAAGAGTACCATATGATTTGCTATTTTGTTGCTTTCTTAAGCTAAATATATGAATTTAATTTAAGAAAAAAAAAAACAAAATGATAAAAAAAACATTGGAATACTACTATTTAGAAGTTTTTAAATAAAAAAATTTATAAAAATTTTTAAACCCATTACAGTAAGAGTTTGCAAGGTTTTTTTATTAATTTAATGAAAAAAAGAGTAGAATGCAAGACCTTTCTTTCCCTCCTGAATTTTTTATGAGGCTTGAACCTTTCTTGCATTTTTTTTTTTTTTTTTCATTCCTTTTGATCTGGCAAACATGATATTAGAAATGGCAACCACCATGACTTGAAAAATCCGCCAGCTTAGCGCTACCTAGAGAAGTGGGGGTTTTCAGATTTAGGTTATAAAATCCAAGTCAAATTTTAAGACCTAGACTTTGATTGGATGTGGTGAAGGCCAGGTCATTGTGCCAAGTTAGGGTCACTAGGATAGGGTTTCACCTTATATTAATTTTGATGGTGGATCTCTCTTTTAATATAAGTTGTTCCCTTTGGATTGGAAACGAGTTGGTGAGAGCCTATGTTAGTTTGATCATGTAGACTAGGTTATGAGTTAGTTGAGCTAAATGTATCCATGAGGTCAACTAGAGATTGGATTTGTTGTGTGGGGGTTGAAGAGCCCAACCTCACCTAATATAGGATTAGACCTATTGCCAACCATTGTGGTACCTAAGCTGATACTAGTCTACATGAATGAGATGTGCATAAAATGAGGTCATGATATTGGATTATGTGTGGCATATTAGATGCATCGTGTATACGTGTTGCATGTGAGCTGGGGCTCAAGGATGGCAATTTATAATCTCATTTTGTTTGGTCAAAGATTCAAGGATTATGTAAAGGATTACACCAGGCAACAACCAATGCATGGCTCTGAATCTTTAAGGAGTTGAGAGGGCTGGTGATGGAACTGGTAGCCAACCTTAGCTATCATCTAGGGCAGGCTCGTTACTTCATACAGAGCTTACCCAATTCTTTATGGGCGTATTTGGAACGTTGCTGTTTTGGTTTTTTATATCTATATAGATTTGGTGAAATATGTTTTTTTTTTTTTTTTTTTTTTCAGTTTTCTTTTGAGGGAATAGTGAGGGAATAGAACTTCCTCAGGAAGAAATTAATTAAAATTTAAAATATTTGTAAATAGGATAGAGTGTAAAGAAAGAAAGTAAATTGTAGAAGTTTCTAAGAGATTTTAACCACCTCTAGAGGCAAAGATTAACTCATAAAATAAAGCTAATAATAATCCGATGAAAGACCACAGCTAGAAAAAATATCTTTTAAAAAATACTTAAGTTTCTCTTATTTCGTATGCGCTACATAAATTGTACAGCCAACTAGTCTGAACTTTTCTTCTCACTGGTTGGTACTCTCTTTCGTTGCTCAAACCAAAGTTTGTTGAAACTTTCTCGGCCTCGACCCTGATCCTTCGGCCTCGGACTCTAGGCCCCCTAGCCTCAGATTTCAGGTCTTTGGCTTTGGATCTTAGGTCCTCTCAGCCTCGGACTTCAGTTCCCTTGGCCTCGACCGTCTGATACTGTCACGTGGCCCATTAATCATTTGCAACTACGCATGGCCACTATCCGTTACGATGCACGACTGACACGTGATTAGGTTCATCTGCTACCTGTGGCATCGCGCTTGATAAAGGGCTAGCAGAATGGAACACCTTGACATGCTCAGTATCGGTTGCGACTCATCTCTGTCAACCTTGCCGCCTATCCATTACCAAACAATGACGTCTCAGAATTAACCACCTCTCAAAAGCGAAAAAGAATTTTTGAACAGATATAAAAGCCTTTGCTCACAATAAGGAAGGGGATCTAAACTCAAGTTCTCTAACTATTTTCATTAGCTCTTTCTTCATTGTTCCCGAGTTGCTTACTTGAGCATTGAGGTTCTCACGTGAACCAATCCTCAAAAACTTTCTTGTATAACTCCATTCAAAAGAGACCCTCCATTTTTTGACATTGCGACTTGATGGCAACAGAAGCATTTAATGAATAAGTGATTAAGCCACTTCTGAATAACGCTATATAACACACATCTTGATTGTTAAAATATCTCTTGCATGTAATATATTGAAAAGAACTAACCAAAAAAATAACTTCTTCAAGGGCAAAAGCTTTTTTGACTGAGTTATAAAAAGGAAACATAACTCTTTTATTATTAATGAAACCGTTGAAGTCAATACTATACCTACCATTCTTACAATACATGCAAATCAATATAACAACATATGAAGATGTATGAATGGAAGATGGAAGACTTTGTAGTTACGGAAGCCGGAAGAATTCTAAGGATGAGAGAGAGTCATGCACGAACGTATTCTCTATTGTTCACACTACTACTCGATGCTGAGGCACCTAATCAGTCCTTAGTAATTTAACTATTGAGATCTTTGAAGAAGGTAAGCTAGGCGAATAAAGGCTATAATCAGTATTAGGTGATATTTTTGATATTGTTCGAGAGAAGTATTGGATAATTTAAAAATTTTTAATTATCAATATGAAATTTTTAGATTTTAATAATTAAAGAATAAATTGTGTGGGATTTGTTAGGTAAAATCAATCGCTCTAACTCTATTATATCATATTTTTATACGTTTAAATTTTTACGCTTTTAATTAAATAATTTTATAGTAGAACATTTTATTTATATTTAATTTTTTAAATAGTAATTAATTTAATAAATTTTGATATTTAATAACATAATTAATCTCTGTGGATTTGACATTCTTTTCTAAAAATACTTTACTACTTATAACGATTCTGTGCGCTTGCAGATTATTTTACACAAACAAATGTTTGGCTAGTTATCCGCTCAGAATCTTACTTACTCTGTTACCAACTTAAAGAACTTATAGTTCTAGAAAATATTTAGATCCTTATAGTATCCTTCTATTTAAGAAAAGATTTCAACAATTTACTCTTCTTCGGCATTAGAAAATATATTGAATGGATGAGTCTTTTTCAAGAATTATTCTCATCCACATATTGTTCACGAACTTCCTAACCCATTTAGTTAAAAAATAATTGCATTCATGTTTCTGAGATGCCTAATGCTGAGCACTCTTTTTCTTTTTTAATTTTTATAAATAGATCCTCAATTGATTAGGCAATGATATCTGCTCAATGATTTTTTTTTTTTTCAAGAGGAATACTCTCTTTAATTTATTAATTCTATCATTCACCTATTTTGACAATCCAAACATGGATATAAAATAAGACAAAAGTGTTGTGGAGAGCAAATTAATAAGGAAAAGTCTATACCTATAGATATAGCCTACCTTTTCATATGATAAGTTTTCTCTTTTTATCTTTTCAAATAATGGCTACAAACAATGTTTAGAAAACCTTCGGTCATATATTGAAACCTCAGAAATTTGAATGAAATATTTTTTTCTTACGGTTGAATAGGGTGGTAAAGGATGTGACGATCTCTTTTTGATATTTTAATAATTTATTGAATTTTTATGAAAGTTGATTTTAAAATTTGATATATTTTTAAAGGCAAGTATTAAAGCTTTTAACATTAGCAAGACTCTTTCTCTCCGTGGTGCAGAAGAGAAAAGTCATCAGTAAAGTACAAACTTCTTATATCATAAGACCAAAAATAGTAGTACCCTTGAGAACTCTCCAGATCTAGCATATTTTAATAATTTAATGACTGCATCTGCAATGTAGATGAATAAAATCAAAGAAGCTTCTATTTGTATTTGATCCATCCATTTAGATATCCTTGGATCACCACTCTAACTACGGTTGAGGTGAGCAAGAAAAAAATTTCTGAGAAAAGCCAACTTGTCCAATGACATTTGTACAATACCTTCTCTTATTTGATTTTTCATTCTATTTTGAAAATAATAAATCTTTGCTTTCAAAAGCTTTAAAAATTTAACAAGGAATTGACAAAGAGTTTTATCATATATGCCATACAGTTGGTCTAGTTCATTTTTCTTAAAAAAAAAAAAAAAAAAGAAAAATACAGTTCTCCGTTGATCCTTATTTTTTAGAGATTGAGCAGCTTCCAGAAGTACTATTAGGTAGTATTTGATTTTCAAAATACTATCTCGAGATAAATGTACATGGTAGACTTTATTTAGAGGATAGCTGGGGAATACTACTTTTTTAAATAATAACTTTACCATCAAGAGATAGCTCTAGTTATTTCTGAATTCTCTAAAAAATAAGTTCAGAGAATAATCATGTTTAACCATGGGTTATCTCTTCTGGTTAACCTTTTTTAGATTTATCTTTAGGTAGTGTTTGATAGAAAAAATATTATCCATGGATAAGTGTACGGAATAAAGTTTGTCCCATTGATCATATCAAATGCAAAAAGGTAAATCCGTAGGATAACTTTGTTTTACTCTTATTTGGAGGGATAACCAACTATTCCTTCATTTTTTAGGGAATAAATTGAGGGGATATCCCATGGTTAACCATGGTTAACCATGGATTATCCCTTTGGTTAACTTTATTTCCAGCTATCCCTTATAGTTATGGCTTTTGGGAATAAGAGGGGATATCCCCTTTATCCCTTATTTCAAACACTACCTTAGGTAGTGTTTGATAGAAAAAATATTATCCATGGATAAGTGTACGGGATGGAGTTTATTCCCTGGCTATCCCTAGGGATATCCCTTGGCTATCCCATTGATCATATCAAATGCAAAAAAGTAAATCCGTAGGATAACTTTTTTTTACTCTTATTTGGAGGGATAACCAGCTATTCCGGCATTTTCTAGGGAATAAATTGAGGGGATATCCCATGGTTAACCATGGATTATCCCTTTGGTTAACTTTATTCCCAGCTATCCCTTATAGTTATGGCTTTTGGGAATAAGAGGGGATATCCAGGGATATAAGGTAGTGTTTGAAATAGGGGACTTGGATATCCCCTATTTCAAACACTACCTTATAGTTATAGCTTTTAAGGATAAGAAGGGATATCATTATCCTCTATTTTAAAATATCCTTAGTTAGTTTGCTGCTTCATCACTTAATCCTCGCTGAAGAATCTCTCGCTGTGCTTAGGTTCTGCACCATAATTTTCTCTAAGTACAAAGACGTATATAGTAACATCCAAGTAATAGCTCGGGTGGCTGAGGCCTTGCCTCACTACAGCGATGGTGCGGGAGAAGGTCTTCTCACCATCTTTTTTTTTTATACAAAAAAAAAAGTATACAGTGACTTATATGAGATTCTCACCATCTTTTATGATATAGAAAATATCATTCATAATCCCATCTTTCTCCATTTTTGCACCCATTATACTCAGTGAAACCGATTGAAAACTCCTTCCAACAGTGTAAAGCTTTCTCATCTTAGAGATACCATAAATATGTGCACATACATGCATGCATACAGGCCACCTCGAGATCCAGCGGGTCAATCTAACTTTTGGTTAAAACTTCAAAATTGGGACAACATTGTTTGGGTCATGATTGGATCAGAAAATAGGACTCGAAGTAAATCTCAAGCCAGGTTAAGATCTGACTTGAAGCCCGACTCTGAAACCTGAAACGATCTTGAACTGAATTCATTATGAGGATTGAATCTTTTTATAAACTAATCAGGAGAAAAATCTTGGATCGATTAGGCCAATTTAGGTTGAGTCCATCAGTCTTTTTAAACTAATCAGGAGAAAATCTTGGACCGATTAGGCCAGTTTAGGTTGAGTCCACTAATCAGGAGAAAAAATCTTGGATCGATTAGGCCAATTTAGGTTGAGTCCATCAGTCTTTTTAAACTAATCAGGAGAAAAATCTTGGACAGATTAGGCCAGTTTAGGTTGAGTCCATCCTCTCATCTCAAACGGTGTTGGCTTGATTGGTCTTAAGGTTTGGACTTCGGCCGGTATTTGAAAACAAATTTTGAATCCATCCTTCAATGCACAAAATGCATGCAAGGCGCATGGATTGGCCATGCGTCCGTATCACCATACATGTAGTATGCATCATAGTCAATTGAGCTGCGGCACGTGTGGTAGCATGCATCCGATGCATATTTTTAGGCAGTGTTTGATAGAAAAAACATTATCCATTGATAAGTGTACGGGATAGAGTTTGTCCCCTAGCTATCCCTAAAGATATCCCTTGGCTATCCCATTGATCATATCAAATGCAAAAGGTAAATCCATAGGATAACTTTTTTTTACTCTTATTTGGAGGGATATCCAGCTATTCCTGCATTCTCTAGAGAATAAATTGAGGGGATATCCCTTGGTTAACCATGGTTAACCATGGATTATCCCTTTGGTTAACTTTATTCCCAGCTATCCCTTATAGTTATGACTTTTGGGGATAAGAGAGGATATCCAGGGATAAGAGCAAATCATAACTGGATATCCCCTCTTATTTCCTATTTCAAACACTACCTTAGGTAGCGTTTGATAGGAAAAATATTATCCATGGATAAGTGTACGGAATAGAGTTTATCCCCTGGTTATTCCTAGGGATATCCCTTGGCTATCCCATTGATCATATCAAATGCAAAAAGGTAAATTCATAGGATAACCTTTTTTTACTCTTATTTGGAGGGATAACCAGCTATTCCTGCATTTTCTAGGGAATAAATTGAGGGGATATCCCATGGTTAACCATGGTTAACCATGGATTATCCCTTTGGTTAACTTTATTCCTTGCTATCCCTTAGGTAGTGTTTGATAGAAAAAATATTATCCATGGATAAATGTACGGGATAGAGTTTGTCTCCTGGCTATCCCTAAGGATATTCCTTGGCTATCCCATTGATCATATCAAATGCAAAAAGGTAAATCCATAGGATAAATTTTTTTATTTTGTTTGGAGGGATAACCAGCTATTCCTACATTTTCTAGGGAATAAATTGAAGGGATATCCCATGGTTAACCATGGTTAACCATAGACTATCCCTTTGGTTAACTTTATTCCCAACTATCCCTTGTAGTTATGACTTTTGGGAATAAGAGAGGATATTCGGGGATATCCCTTCTTATCCCCTATTTCAAACACTACCTTATAGTTATGGCTTTTGGGAATAAGAGGGGATATCCAGGGGATATCCGCTCTTATCCCCTATTTCAAACACTACCTTAGAGATTAGTGCACAAAAACTTTTTCTTTTGTAGATTGTGTAGAGTATAGAATGTGCGCATGAGTACATAACACGCTATGATTGATTATGCATGTGTATAGCTGCACATGCAGCGAAGATGTTTTTGTTTATTTTCCGTACTGTGTGCGGTGCTCAAAAAGTTTTCTTTTGGGCCAAAGCTAGTCCAAAACCTAAATATTTTCGGCCCGCCCTTTGTGCTAACGTATGGCCCGGCCCGATTCTAGCCCAACAAGCTACCCACGTTTAGACAAGTAACGCCGTTATAACGGTAATAATCGCTATAAAATAACTTCTAACGGCCGACGCCCGGTCTTCTTCGCATCGTGGCGTTTTCATAGCTCCCACTTCTCCTTCCCTAGAAGAGTTACAGCTTTTCCTCTCTCATGTCTCCAGGGTTAGGGTTAGGGTTAGGGTTAGGGTTTCTTTAGGCATCGGGAGGTCCTCCTCTCTTGCTCTTGGCTGGCTAATTCTCCCATCACGATCCAAATCATCTCAAGATGTTTTCATACAATGGCTCAGCTCCGTTTTCTAGGTATAATTCGGTCTTTCTCCTTCTCTAGTTGCAGCTTTTTGAAATAGAAATGCTCTTCCTCTCCTACATGATGTGAATCTGGTTTTGGTTCAAATCTCTAGTTTTTTGTTGGTTTGATTCCAAACTTGGACGTTTCCTCACTGCTTATCCGAAATGGATTTGGTTTTTGGGCATCTTTGCTGATTTTCCTTGTATTCTCAAAGTGTTGTGTGATTCCATGTTTTGGTTGTACTTATATTCGTGAAGCATGGCTAGTCTGGAGATCAAAGTTCAGGACTTTGGGGCATTGATCTTATTTTAGCTGCTTCTTCACGGCTTTGTATGTTCTTAATGCCGTTTATTGCGAAGGTTTCTAAGGTATAGCAGTCTTTACAAAGGCTAGGTTGATGAATCATGTGGTTTTATGGAATATTAAATCAGGTCATTGTGCTGTTGTTGCCTTTCATGCATTTTTTTTTTTCTTCATGCTTTCTTTTTGCATGATATGGTAATCAAATTTAGAATATGTAATGGATTCTCCCTATTGCATTTCTGATACTATTCTCCTTTAGGTTGTGGTAGGATTTTGTGCGTCTCTGATTCTTCTCGGTGAAGCTTTTTGGATAAATAAATGAATTGTTTATAAGATATCTTAGTTTGCATTGTGCAGCATAGGCAATTTGCCCAACTTATAATGGTTATGTAGGGAGTTATTATGACATTTTTTAATTGCTGAATCGCTCTTCTGTTTCTTTTATTAGTTGCCGGGCAGTGTTTTGGATCTTATATCATTTAGATGGATGGTGAGGTTGGAGAAACTATATATTGGGTCATTTGGATAGTCATTTTTTGCTGCAGTTTATCATGTGATGAGTCTCCTAGAGAAACACAGTTGTCCTACATTCACTGAATTCTGATGACTCAGATATGATATCAGGTATGCTACTTGAGAAAGAGATTGCACATGAATAAGCTGAAAGCGAGCAGGCAACAGATGGTTTGATGGGGGTGGCCATAAGTTAAAATGAAGTCCTTAAAAGAGAGCTAAAATAGAAAAAATGAACGGGAATGGCTCTTTTGCAATCTTCTATTGAGTCTGGCTTATTCCGTGCACCCTCTCAAGTAAGAACCTTTTTCCTCTTTTATATAGTTTAGTTATAATGCAAATATGTGCTTGTATTTACATTACATGCGTACATGCAATGAAAGTTTTGAAGGCAGTTCTATTTGTTTCTGCTGACATTAGGGTGAGAAGCTTAATATATTGTATTTTTAGCATGGCATTTGACATGTACCCATGGTTGCAATCATTAGCCTTTCTGTTTTGTTTTGATCATTTTTGTTGGTCATTTCAATTTGTTTAGTTTGGCTTTTGCATTTACATCTGAGATCAAAACGTTTAGGTGATTTTTGTCACTATTGTGATGACATAGATCTGTAACTCAAGTTGTCTGTAAGCTTAAGGAACTGGGTAATCCTCCAAAGGTTTTGAGAGAAGCCATAGTTAATGAACAGCTGGGGAAAGAAGAGAACTTCTTTTAATCTCAAACCTTTCAGGGCTACATGGTAGTGGCTGCCTGCTGGGGTATTTGACATGAGAGAAATAGAAGGATCTTCCTTAACAAATCTTTGAACACTAAAGGGATTTGTCTAAAGATAGTTGGAATGCTGAATGACTGGAAATATCAGGTTGATAGGAAGCAGGAGTTGGACAGAGTGGTCATTCTTTTGTAGAACCTTGTAGTTGTTGCTTCCTTATTTTCTTTTCCTTATTGTTTTACTCCTTTTATTTGTATTCTTTACTCCATTAATAAATTGATTGAATTACCCTCCTTTTCCATCAAGAAAAAGAAGTCACACGATAATCAGTTTGGATTTTCTTCTACATTCTGCTCAAGGATATTTGAAGTCTTTCATGGTGTATGATATTTTTCTTATGCTCTAAGTTTGACTCTGTCTCCTCTCCACCCATTTTGGCATTACTCCTTTCTTGTTCACACAATTTCATGGGACACCATTGTTGTATTACAGCTCCTTCTATTATGATACTGACCATTTGTTGGTTGACCTCCAAACCTGATTATTTTTCTTTTTAAAACCCGGTGAATTATAGCTCATTCTTAGAGATCCCATTATGTATCCAAGAATGGTGCTTTTATATTAAGACCCTCAGTTTAGTTTTATGAAGTTTACTTAGTTGATTTATTTAAGCACTTTTTGTTCTTTCATTTTTCACAACTGTGACCAATAAGCCAAACTCATCTAGCCATCTATTTGCTATGATGTGAGTGGGACCTGGCTTGTTTGTTACGCTCACATGGAAGGTCTAGGCCCACTCTCATCTTATTTTCTTTTCTTTTTTTCTTACATTGTTATAATTGAAACATAGGCTTGAGGAATTGAAATTTGTTTAACTTCCCTGCACTTTGTATGCAACCAAGAACGGCCTAAATTATTGAATATTTCACTTACGGATGCATGCTTTCTTTTCTTTTGAAATGTTTTGTATCCTGTATATTGCTTGATTGCTTGTGTTGTTGGGCAGTGCTTTCTCATTTTTTGGAAGTATGCCAATTTACATATCTGACCTAGATTCTGATGTTAAACAATGTGCTATCAGTTTTAAGCATTTCTTGGTCTTGTAAGCATCATTTCTTTGATATGCTTGTGAAAAACCAAGCAGAAACATGCCTATATCTTATGTCTGATTGCACATTAATTGCTTGTTGTCCTAGGAAATACCTCCAAAACAAAGCTTTATTGGAATGAAGCGAAAAGCAGTATCTGAAAATCTCCCAGACCAAGCATGCCAAGGAAATTGTGATCAAAGGCTGCTGCCAGAACAACTTAAAGGTCGGCCTGCCCCACTGCAGCAGTTTCAATTACAACAACCACTGGAGCAATTCCAGAATCACCATCCTTCAATGGAGCAGTTACCAAAACAGAAGCCTTCTCCTCAGCGATTGAATGGCAGACATCTTCCTACCCAAGAAATGGAGTCTCTGCGGGCTTTCCCAGAGCATTCACAGAATCCACAACCTCTGTTTAGACATTCACAGAGTCAACAACTGTTGTTGCAACAGTCCGACAGCCAGCAATCACCACCAAGCCAGATAGGGTCCTTTTGGTGCAATATCTGCAAGACTAATTGCGGTAATGCTTTTAACCTCAAGTGTCACTTCCAAGGGAAAAAACACAAGGCCAAATTGGATGAGGTCTTTGGGTGCACGGCCTCTGAACCAAATGGGAATGAGGTCAAACGAAGGAAGACTACCAGAAGGTGTGGAAGCAATAATCCCACACCTTCAAACCTGATAACATACTTTTGGTGCAATCTCTGCAAACTGGATTGCCGTAATGCTTTTAACCTTGAGTGCCATTGCCAAGGGAAAAAGCACAGGGTCAAATGTGATCAGGTTTATGGAAGCAAAAACACCATACCAGATAGGAAGGTCAGTGGAAGAAAGAAGACCACATCTCGAAAGCCAAAGTTATTGCGAGAAAATTAGCAGCAGTGTTTGGAAATGTTCCGGAAGGAGCTCCACGGAAGTCAAGATCAAAGACTGCTGCCAAAACAGCTCGAAGGTTGGTTTCATTGCAACTATTGCAATTAAGTCAACCTTCATGGCTGCAAGTACAAAGCCACTGAACCGTAATGCAGTAGTTTCAGGCTTACAGCTTCATACAGAATCACTGAACCTTATGCGGTAGTTTCAGGCTTACAGCTTCAAAAGCCTTTTCCTCAGGATAACTGCCAGATTAATCAAGTAAATATTTGATTTGGAAGGGATTCAAACCTCACAATCTCCAGCAACCTTAGTTCTGATACAATGGAAATGAATCACTTGGCCCAAAAGCTTAGATTCCTCGGGATAACTGCCAGATTAATCAAGTAAATATTTGACTTGGAAGGGATTCAAACCTCACGATCTCCAGCAGCCTTAGCTCTGATACAATGGAAATGAATCGCTTGGCCCAAAAGCTTAGGCTGCTAAGGAATGGATTAGAGAATGTATATTAGGTTTTTATTTTCAACTTCTTTGGAAGAAAGGTCAGTGTACTGAATGCGAATGAGGTCAGGGAAGCAAGTATGCAGACATGGGAGTTAAATTATATGGTGGAAGGAGTGTGAAAGGAGTGTTAATGGCTCAGCATTGTGCTGGAAGAAGCATGCCGTTTTTTGCTTGGCTTTGAGGAGAGAAAATAAAGAAATTATGGTGCTATGGGTCTGTTGTTGCTGTGGAGGCTGCAAAGTTTGAACGCAATTTTAGAATTAAAGACTTCGGATCATTCAAGAGGAACCATGGGTCTTGGAATGATGGCCTGCCATGAAAAAAGGGATTTCATGCATCAAGAGATTTATCAAATGATCATATTCATCGTTACTCAAGTGCAAGAAGGGGAGGTAGGGGGGCTGGCAGAGGTATTCATGTTGCTGGGGTAGGATGAGGGGCTCCACGGAGGTGCCATACTGGATGTGGAGAACGTCAGTATCAGACCTTGGGAGGGCGTAGCATATATTTAAAATGATTGGTTGCGTATCAAAGTGAGTGAGTGTGTAGGTTTAAAATTATAAAAACGGTATTTAAAATGATATGTGTCTTTTCTGAGATTTTTAATATCTCCATGGGTGGTGGTGCTGCTGGCACGGGTAGTGCGGTGGTGGTGGCCAATGGGTTGACATGGTTTGCTCTGTACAACGATGAATGCTTTGCTACAAGCTGTTGTTTCTTTGTAATATACATTTAGAATTTATTCTTCTTGAATGGTGCACATTTTGCTGCTTGGATAATATTTCATTGTTGATCTGATCTTGGTAATCCGGTTGGTTAAATTCTAAAACAGTATATAATTCTCACTAACAACCCTGAAGGTAGGTTAGGGGTTAAATAACAAAGGGTGCTTTATTCTTCTAGCATTGCTTTATTTTTCTTTGGCCACTTATTGAGTGTCTAAAGAAAATTGTGAGTTTAATCATAGCAATGACATCATCTAAATTGATGAAGGAAAATGATAAGTGGTAGGTCTCTCCATGCTATTCATGGACCATGGTTAATTGATTCAAGAATCTTTTGATGATTCAGAATATTTTCAATTTATTCATCAATCGTCTGTTACTTATTTGAGAAATAATCATAGGGTAAATCAAAACAATACTATTTTATCGTTTTAGCTGATTTTTTTTTAGCTATTATTTTTGTTACACTTAGCTTACATGTACATAATAATGATATCAAATATTAACATATTTTTATTATTTATATCTTATTATTATTTTTTGTCTGAATAATTTTATCACGAGCATATAAACTTTTTGTTATTTTTTTTTTTTCAATGCTAGTCATCTATTATTGTCTATACGAATCATTTAAAATTATTAAATGTAGTGCATTGGGGTTTGGCAAAGAGAGCTCATTCCCCAAGAAAGGGTTCTTGGGGCGCTGAAGGGTTTCGAACGCCATTAAACAAAAGTGGCTGAAAGTTTGAGAATCAAAATTTTGAAGCTCCAAATGAGTTTTGAGCGAAAATTGGAATGTCCCTCCTCTCACCCTGTAAACCGACGCATTTCTAGCAAACAAAAGTCTCGGCTAAGCGTTTAAGGTTAGGGTTTCTCGGGAACCCATTCTCCCTTTTCGTCTTACAAAGAAACCCGCTGCTCGTCTCCCTTCTCTTATTCCCCACATTAATTTTATCTACATTGCTTTAAAATTTTTTATTGGGAAATATCATTGCTTTATTCGATGGCGGTTACTTCTAGGGTTTGTGAAATTGGAAGCTGTTGATTAAAGTCGGAAGACGAATACAGTTGGAGGGTGATTTTTTTCGCTTTAATTTTTAGTATGGAATCTACTTCACTACTGCGCTGCAATTCTGATGATGAACCAGGTGAATTTCTCAACTCAAATGCGACTGATTGTCCCACATTCTCCTACTTCTGATTTGTCCAATATAATATCCGATTTCCTGCGATTTGAGAGAGCTTGAACGCAAAAGATTGCATGAAGAATTTGTTGCAACAGAGGAGGCAAGTGATGGTTTGAAGGAGGCAACTATCAGCTATGAGGAAGCACTCAAAAGAGGAGCTAGAAGTCCAGGAACGAGTAAAAATGGCTCTTTTCCAACCTTCTATTTCTAATTGCCCTTTCTGTAGCAGTTTCGATAGGGTATAAAACATGCAAAGTTGAAAGTCATACTTCTAAGCTACTAGTGTGAATGAGCCACAATGCTAATGATAGTCTTCCACATGAATTTATTTCCTGTATCTTGTATTCTTAATTTTTATCAGTCATTTGCATATTTGAGTTAAATATTCACATC
>UESW01003944.1:493443-670943 GCA_900491605.1 Calamus simplicifolius | reverse complement strand
CATATAACTCCAATTTCTTTTAAGCCTTTCCAAACCTCAATAGGGATCACATTTGGTTTTAATGCCTTTGCATTTTTTATTTTACTCAAAGCCTTTTTAATCTTAAGCATGTTAAATTTACGAAAAAATTTATGCTTATTTATTACTCCTAAGTTATTACATCTTTCTACCCTTAAATTTATTAAATTATTTTTATTTAATTATTTTTTTAAAATAACTTTTATATCATTCTTTTATCTTTTCTTTTTTTACTAAGTCTCTTTCATCTTCATCCTTAATACATTTAATATAGTCAAGATTTTTTATTTTCTTTTCTATCAGTTTTGCTAATTTATATATAGTCTTTTCACCTTCTTTCGTATCTATTTTTTATATAAATCATCATATGCTTTAAGTTTGGTATTACTTATCGCTTTTTTAGCTTCTTTCTTTGCATTCCTATACTTTTTAAGACTTTCTTCATCCCTAGCTTCTTGACAAATTTTATAGTTTGTCCTTTTAAGCTTGATGGCAGCTTGAACTTCTTCATTCCATCATTAAGTTTTCTTTCCTACTAGTCCTACTCCTTTTGATACTCGTATAACTTCTTTTGCTATGTTTTTTATGTATTTAGTTACTTTTTTTCATATTAAGTTTGGATCACTATCTATACTCACGATCATTACTCTTACTAATTTTTCTTTAAATTAATAGTTTTATGTTTTATTCTAAATTTTATTTTTATCCATATGTCTGCTACCATTATCTTAAGTTGTGAAGTTAAACTTTCTTCTAGAATATCTTTACATTTGCATATTATTTTATCTATCTTCCTAGTTAAGAAAAACTCTATTTGACTTTTATTAGATCCACTTTTAAATGTTATTAAATATTCATCTATCTTTTTGAAACAAATGTTTACTATTGTTAGATCATACACCACTGCAAAATTTAATAAGCTCACATCGGCTTCATTCCTATCTCCAAATCCATATCCTTCATGTACCATTTCATATCCATTCCTTGTTTACCTACATGTTCATTAAAATCTCCTCCAAATATATCTTTTCTTTTGTGGTATTTCTTGCATTACTTCATCTATGTCTTTCCAAAATTAAGTTTTAGTTTGTTAGTCTAATCCTACTTGTGGTGCATATGTACTAATTATATTAATTATATTATTTTCAATTATAAGTTTTAGTGATATAATCCGATCTTCTTTTTTAGTTACCTTAACAACATATTCCTTAAAATTCTTGTTTACAATTATTTCTACTCCATTTCTATTTTTATATTTTTTAGTGTAATATAATTTATATCATGTATTCTCTATTTCTCTAGATCTTTTATCTATCCATTTAGTTTCTTATAAGAATATTATATTTATTTTTTTCTTTATCATAGTGTCCACTATCTCCATAGTTTTACCTGTTAGTATTTCTATATTCTATGTTGCTACTTTAAGCTGACTATTATGAACTAACTTCTTTATCCGTACTCGTTCGTAATGCAGAAACCTTTGCTAGTGTTTTAATTGCAAGCCACATAAATATCTTGGATTTGCCTTGTGTTTGAAAACTAGTCATATGACTTAACAGAAAAAAGATTGATCGGCTTAAGTCATCTAGTTAAGCTCTTTGTAGTGGAGAGAGAGAGAGAGAGAGAGAGAGAGAGAGAGAGAGAATTTTCAACTTAGATTTCTCTTTTATTGAGATGCCAGTGAAGTCATCTTCTTTGGCACATTCTGGTATAAGGAGGGGAACAAGTTCATCACTGGGGTATTGAAAGCTATCTACTTCTAATTTGAATTTTTCTTCTGCTATAGTGTAAAGAGTATGAACAATTGTTTTTCACAATCTGTTTTCCTGCTAGGTTCTTTCCATTCCCCAATTTAGCTAGTAGGGAGAAGTTCATGACTCTGTTTGTTGTTGTATAGCACAAATCAGAACTATATAATCTTAACTTAGCTATCATTGGTTTGTAAGAAAGAAGATAGAAAAATATTTAACAAAAAAGAGAGAGGAAGAGAGCTTTGTATCTAAGCACACCCATACAAATTTATTCACCGTATTGCTGTTTATATAGAGCTGAAACATAACAAAAAGCATATAAAAACTAATTCAGAATCATAACTAATAGATTCTTAATATCAAGCTTTAATTCTTGAGATCAAGCCATATTAGAAATATGCAACAAAAAAATCCTAAAGATCTGCTTAAAGATTATATCCTAAAGATTTGATTGTAGATATATTATATCCTAAAGATTTGATTGTTGATCAATTATTCTGCCATAATTTTTGCAACCTAGGGCAATTTTAAACATTCCTTATCTTAGTAGTTGCAAAGGCTTAATATGCTTCTTAGAATTTCCTTTTGTTGAGATACAATAGTCTGAATTTCAAATAGCTTTGAAGGGCTGGCAAACTAGTAGCAATAGCCGCTTTTGAATCTTTTAGAACATCTCTTCTGTTTATTAGCTTTTCACCAAGTGGACTTGTCATTAAGGTTTGTGAACCAAGCGGATCAATTCTTGAAAGCTGTGATTCTAAGACTGAGCATGAATTTGACACGGTAATTGAAGAGAGGAATGACCTCCAAGGCATGCATATTTTAAAATTTTGGTAACAATTATCAAGGCGGAAGCTTAAAGATTAAATATTAATCCATCCAATATGCATCAAGATCATATCTTTGCCTTTTATTATAGAATTGTTTAATCTAAATTATGCATGTAAATAAAATCATCAATATCATATCTTGATCTTCAAGATAAGAAGTCATTCTGTTTGTCTTGAAGCTTGCCTTAAGATCTAGGGATCATATCACTTACCTTAAGAATAATAGGTAAATTCGTTGCGCTCTGCAACTGTTCAACATTTGACTTCTAGGATCGTCCACGCGAAGTCCCCGAATGATCGGATTCCTAGGATGCTAGCTCACGGAAAAATAACTTTGCTGATCTTGAATCCTTCCACTTGAATCTTCCTCCAAGATCCATCAAGCTTTTACTAACACCATAATCACACCAAAATTTTCTGTTCTAACTTTTAGAACTAGAACACTTGGTTCTGACTCTTTATAATTCCGATATATCTTTTATCTTGTAAAGAATGTCTTCTATTTATAGGCAAAATTTAGCTTTTAGCCTATTGAATTCTAACACTTAAAATTTTAACATTTGGTGGAAACCAAAGAGGCATATTAATTCACATACTTGTCAATGCATGAAGAGTTGTGTGGAGTGCTTTTTCAAAAAGACACATTAATTCACACACTTATCAATGCACGAAGAGTTGTGTAGAGTGTTCTTCTAAAGAGGCACATTAATTTACACACTTGTCAATGCACGGAGAGTTATATGGAGTGCTCTTCAAAAGAGGCACATTAATTCATACACTTGTCAATGCACGGAGAGTTATATGGATTGCTCTTCCAAAGAAGAATTTGGGAATTAGTAAAATTTATTATCTTCCTTGAACTTGGGAATCATTTGGAGAAGACTAAAAGTTATACATTAAATTTGCATGAGAATTTAATTTCTCATGAGATGAGATTTTAGTTATCTCATCATGTGAGATCCTCATGTGAGAAAACTTTTTCGCATATGGGGTTTGAGTTTTGGTTTTGGTTTAAGCTGATTTGAATTTATTGGATTAAACCCACATAGATCATCAAATTTGGCTAGTCCTGAATCTATTTAAATCCAAATCAAGTCTAAGTTCAAATCAATATTTTAAATTGATTAATCCTTCTAATAAACTTAAACCCAATTGAATCTTATTCAGTTGTACTTAACCCAATTGAGATAATTCAATCAATCAAATCAATTATTTAAATCAGATATGATTCTTAATCGTTAATCAGCAAATAGATCATCCTGGGAAACTTCAATGTGTGTCTCTCTAGGTTCAAACCTAAGCCAGTAGTATAGGAATAATTTCCTATACTAATCGATGTGCCCATCTAGTAATGGAGCCCGACATTCAGATAGATCAAAGAGTTGCCAAGCAAATTTCAAAAACCCTAAGAAATGGTTACCGTATAATTCATCCTTTTGACCACAAATGCTAAGGATGGCTTAAGAGTTTGTCAACTCTAAACAGTAAATCCATAAAGTGATTTCAACTTTAGTGATCATGTGACCTTTATATGAAGTGCCTTGGCCAAGGTCTTGTTAAGTTGAAACTCAAGCATTTCTCCTTTTAACATGATAGGTTAAATTCCATCTTGATCTACAACTAACTACAACAAGTACTTGATTGCACTCAGTAACCTTCCATAACTGGATTAAAAATTTAGGTTGTCCGGCACCTAAGTACAGTGAGTTGCTTGCAAGTCACCGATTATGATATTCAGGTCGTAAGGATACTTATACCCATATCTTCTTGGATCAACTCTTGATAGCAGAGTATTCAAAAATGAGTCATGTTCGGTGAAATGTACTCCTACACTTTCACCCGTATGTCATACCAGTGTTTCTACACTTCTTGGTTAAGAGGACAACCAACAAATATGATATACAACGTCCTATAATTGATAGTACTATGACCATATCATAGTATATCATTTGGTTGCGAACACTTTTAAGGACCTTCAAAGATAAATCATCCTTTATCATTAAAAAGAGATTCTAAGGGCTTCATTACTATTAGGAGTTTTAAGAAGATGTTCTTGTAATAAATAAACTGCCAAATAAATTTTATTAATATATATTTATATGCAATTTACATCAGCACAATCATCAAATGATTGGCTTTAGGATACAATTTTCAACAATTCCCACTTAGCTTAAGCCACTTATTACAGTATCTAATACCCATCTTCAACTTATAGTCATCAAACTCCTTGATGCTTATTACCTTAGTAAATGGGTTGCTCAGGTTTTTTTTTTTCCGTCAATCTTCTGAAGATTTATGTCACCTCGTTCTATAATCTCTTGAATAAGATGAAACCGATGCAGAATGTGCTTGGTGTGCTGATGTGCTCTTGGTTCCTTCGCTTGATCTATGACACTAGTGCTGTCACAGTACAACAAAACTGGTCCATCTATGGAAAGTGCCACTCCAAGCTCGGAGATAAACTTTTGTAGCCACACAACTTCTTTCGCGGCATTTGATGCAGCGATATACTCCGCCTTGCATACTGAATCTGCTACTATGTGCTGCTTGGAACTGTTTTAGCAGACAGCTCCATCATTTAGGGTAAACACAAAATCTGACACACTTTTGCTGTCATCACGATCTGATTGAAAATTAAAATCAGTATATCCCATAAGTTTTAAATCAGACCTCTATAGACCAACCACTGGTCCTTAGTATTTCACAAATACTTAAGGGTTGTCTTAACAACTTGCAAGTATTTTTCTCTGGATCAGACTGGTATCTACTCATTACTCTTAGTGAGTATGCCACGTCTGATCGTGTACATGTCATGGTCTACATAATCAATCCCACTGTCGAAGCATACGGAATTCAACCATATGCTCTCCTTCTTTAGAGTTGTTGGATAATCCTTCTTGGAAAGATTAATTCCATGGCCTATTGGGAGATAGCCTTTCTTGGAATTTTCCATGTTAACTTCTTTAGCACGCTATCAATATACGTAGATTGGGATAAACCAAGCATCCTCTTAAATCTATCTCTATAAATCTCCATACCTAGGATGTAGGATGCTTATCAAAGATCTTTCATGGAGAATTGTGTTGATAACCATGTTTTTATTCCTTGCAATGCAGGGATATTATTCCCGACTAAGAGAATATCATCCACATATAATACAAGAAATACAATAACGAAACCGTTAGCCTATTTATAAATGTAAGGTTCTTCTTTATTCTTAACAAAGCCATAAGATTTGATCACATTACCAAATCGTATGTTCCAACTCCTAGATGCTTGCTTAAGCCCATAAATGGACTTTTGTAGTCTGCACACTTTAGACTCGTCTTCAGATATAAAACTGGTGTGGACATCAAAGTTTGAAAGAGGCTTTGATCTAATTCAGTATGGCTTTAATTCTTTCATGTGTCCTGTAAATAGAGTAATAATTTTACTTCTTTGAATTTGAGTCATGTAATTAAAGTTGTTTTATTTCAATTTGGGTTCTTGAGTATGTAATTAAAGTTGGTTTATTTCAATTTGGGTTCTTAAGTCCAAGTAAGGTCAAATTGGTTTGTATTTAGTGAGTTTAGTAGTTGGATCCAAGAGAGGTATGGAATTGGGTTCAAGGTAAGCAAGTGAGCTTGAAGATTGGATGTATTCAACCACTCCAAAAAATCAATCCAAGGTGGATGCCACTTCACAGCAAGTATTATTGGGTGCCATATCAACCTTTTGGTGTGCACCTCATCAAGCTACATCATTACATGCCATATCATCAAGGGAAATTCAAATTCAAAGGAGCTGCCCATTTTTTGCTCCTCTTTTTAAGCTTAGTTATAAGTTGTTTCAACCCTCCACCCTTATAGCTAGCTTAGGTTGCAACTTTCCATGACAAGCTCCATGTAATTAGAATTTTTAAAAGTCCCTTAGAAGCTTATAAATACTACTCCAAGCTCTATTGTAAAGAAAATTTATGATGAATGAAAGTTGAGTTTATTTTCTTCCATTTGTGTTGGAAAATATCTTTCGAGAGGGAGTGGGTGAGAGGCCCTTAGCTACTTCAAGAAAGTCATCTCCATGCCAAGATCCATTAGCCATTCTTCATTCCATTCTACCATCCCATCTTCCAAGGTGCAAGAAGACTCTACAAAGAAGGCCGGCCAAGCTACCTCAAATCCGCCAAGCTTCATCTTAATTTCAACCTTCCCTTCTTTTTCCTTCATTTCATTGATACTCCATCAAATTTTTATGTTCTTAACTCTAATTTAGTTTGTGTAGGATCCCCGGGTATTCCAGGTTCCAAAGAAGAATGTTTTCCGTGACAAGAAATAGATACAAGAAGTGCTACAACTAGAGGAATCTCCTTGTCATCCAAGAACTTCATTCTTGAGTGTAAACCTTTCAATCTCTGATATATTAATGGCCGGATATCCCTCTTTCAATATTTTTGATCTAAAATATTAGAGTAACTAAGCTCTAGCTTGTGTGGTTTCTTAGCCACAAAGATCCTTTCTCTTTACTATTTTGAAGGATTCTCATCAAGTCTAGTTTAACATGCAAATCCCTTCATAAAAATTTTTGCTCTTTTACATGAAAATGTAGCTTAGCTTCACTTCATTTTTCATTTAGTTATTACTATCTCCTTCTATATTGTATCATTCCACTTCATCCCTCATCAAATTGGTATCGGAGCATGGTAGGTTAGGGCATATTTTTCTATTTTCTACATTTTTTATTATTTTCTGCAATTTCTGCATATAGAATATGGGGCTGAAATTTTATTCTTTTAAGGATGGATTCATGGAGTTCTTTCCTACTTTTATGAATCTTAGCTCATATTAGACTCCAAAATTAAGTCGTGCCAATTCAAACCAGATATGAAAACTTTTTCAATAGGTTTCAGATATGAGGTTTCTTTTAACATTTGCATGAAAGTTTTCTTTCTAGTACATTAGACACCTAAATTTTGATCACATTTTAAAATTTGAAGTTTTCCTCTAAGAAA
The DNA here is from genome assembly GCA_900491605.1 of Calamus simplicifolius. Taxonomy (NCBI): domain Eukaryota; kingdom Viridiplantae; phylum Streptophyta; class Magnoliopsida; order Arecales; family Arecaceae; genus Calamus; species Calamus simplicifolius. The sequence goes on along the minus strand of UESW01003944.1, from coordinate 663,357 downwards.
ACTTAGAATTTAAAATTTAAAATTTAAAATTTGAATTCTGAAATTTGAAATGTGAAATTCTAATTTAAAATTTAAATTTGAAATTTAAATTTTGAATTCTTGTTTAGTTAGTTATAATTTGTTTGAAGTTACATTCTTAATTAGTGTAGTGACATTGCTTTGTTGCTTGCTATCATTTGCATAAGCTATCTTAAGGGCATTCCCATCACAAGATAAGAGAAGGATTTCATCACCTTTTCTTAGCCCAAAACCACAATCCTTCATGTGCGAACCCAAGCCTTTAACTAAAAGAAAGTAGTAATCTAATTTGCTCTAGTGAGCTAGGGGCACCGACAAGGTCGGGTTTGAACCAGTGTCAAGTCAGTGTAGACATATTTTCTGTGTGTGCTTGTGCATTTGGTGTCTAGGACAAGTGGTTCAGGGACAAGAGCCCAAAGGAAGGTGGGCTGGTCCGCTTACCTGGCCAATTTTAATTGGTATCTTAGGCAAGCAATGAGGGACCTCCACCAACCTTACACTTATCTGGCCAGGTGCAAAGTTATTACAATCTAGATTGTCACCTTGACTAAACATCTGTTTTGAGCTTCTATGTCTAGCACACCCTAAAACGAGTCCATTTGCATTGTATGACAACTAGAACAGGGATCCCATACTAACACAATCTAGGTCAACCCAGTGTAGCCATGGACCCAAATCTAGAAGCTTTAATGAGGACTATGACTGAGCAGTATAATCAATTGAACACTAGGTTTGACCAGATGCAAGAAAGGATTGATTCCTTAGAAGAATCCCATATGACTCCTGCTAAGCCTCAATCACCCAAAATGACACCTCTGAATCCTAGAGTCCAATATCTTGAACCTATTGTTGAACCCCACCAAAGAAGACCTCATCATGACTACATTGATCAAGATGAAAGATCCCTTGGAGTATCCGACTTGATGCACCCACTTTTGATGGGGACCTAAACCCTAAGGTGTACATAGATTGGGAGGGAGATATGGACCAATATTTTGAATGGTATAAAATGTCAAAGGACAGGAAGTTCAAATTTGCCAAGCTTAGGCTACTCTGACAAGCTAGGTTATACTGAAGAAATGTTGAGCGACTGTGTAGGCAAAGAGGAGACATGCCAATAAGTACTTGGAGAACCATGAAAATCAAGCTTAGGGAGAAGTACCTACCTATTTCCTATAAGCAAAGGTTACTGGACCAATAGCAACAGCTAAGTCAAGGAAATAGGCCTGTGTCAGAATACATTACTAAGTTTGATGAATATGTTATGCGATGTAGTATTGTTGAATCAGAAGATGTAACCCTATCTAGATTTAGAGCTAGTTTAAGGGAAGAGATTCAGAGAGAATTGTTCTTTAGAGAAGTCCATGACTTAGAACAAGCATACCGGGTAGCTAGGGACTTTGAAAGATTTCAAAGAATACCATTTGTCCGTCAGCCTGAACCCAATAAGATGAGTGCCCCAAGCCAAAGGCCTAATCCAAGCCAGACTCACTTTAGCCGATCCATATCCGATACTCCTTTAGTCTGAAAGATTGATGAAGGAAAGAGTCCAGAAATTCAAAGGAGTAATACTCAAAATATACACTGTTTCAAATATCATAAGGTAGGTCATTATGCGAGTCAATGTCCTACTAGAGCCTTGCATATAGGAGTAGAGGAGGAAGTTGATGAATCAATTGAGAATTTTGAGGAAGAGATTTATGAAGCAGAAGTGAATCTGGCTAATGAGTATGATGGAGATGAAGAAGTTTTAGACCCATCTGAGTTTTTAAGAGTTGTTAGATGTATCTTGACCCAGACCAAAGAGTAGGAAGACTGTCGTAGGACTAACATCTTACAAACTTTTGTCAAAATAGGGGAGAAAGCGTACAAAATCGTTATAGATAGTGGGAGTTGTGTCAATGCAATTTCAACTAATACTGTTAAGAGTTTAGGATTACCCACTGCTTCCCATCATAACCCTTATAAGGTTTCCTGGATAGATTCCACTTCGATACCGATCAAGTTTAGATGTCAAGTTCAGGTGCAATTCCAGTCGTACCTAAAGAAAATTTGGTGTGACATACTTCCAATGGGGGTTAGTAGCATTATTCTTGGCAGACCTTGGTTATATGATCGTGATGCTACTTTATTCGGTCGATCTAATTCTTGTTCCTTTAATTTTAATGGAAAGAAGATAGTTATAAACCTTTCTCCACCCAAGGACAACATTAAGAGAGGGTCTAGTAACTTGAAGGAAAAAAAATAGGGGTTGCATTTGATGAATGATAAAGACTTATAAAAGAAAATTAATGAAGGTTCATCCATTTGGATTCTATTAACCCAAAAAATCTAGAACCAACCCCAGAAGGAACAACCTCAGGAAGTAAAAGAAATTTTAAGGGAGTTTCAAGATGTTTTCCCTGAAGATCTACCTGATCACCTTCCACCACTTAGGGATATCCAACATGCCATAGATTTAGTCTCTGGCGCTACATTACTAAATCTACCACATTATAGGATGAACCCTAGTGAGCATGCTGAGTTACAAAAATAAGTTGGAAAACTCTTTCAAAAGGGATTCATTAGGGAAAGTTTAAGTCCATGTGCCGTACCCACGTTATTGACCCCTAAGAAAGATGGCACTTGGAGGATGTGTGTTGACAATCGTGCCATTAATAAGATCACAACTAAGTATAGGTTTTCTATACCCTATTTAGACGACATGTTAGATATGATGGCCGGTGCAACAATATTTTCAAAGATTGACCTTAAGAGTAGCTATCATCAGGTTAGGATTAGACTTGGGGATGAGTGTAAGACTGTGTTTAAGACCAAGGAAGGTCTTTAGGAATGGGTAGTGATGCCTTTTGGACTGTCCAATGCTCCTAGCACCTTTATGAGAATCATGAACCAAGTCTTACGGTTATTTATAGGAAAGTTTGTCGTAGTTTACTTCGATGACATTCTTATATATAGCAGGACCCAGGAGGATCATTTAGACTATTTGAAGCAAGTCAATTTAGCTATTAAGAAGAATAGTCTTTACGCAAACTTGAAAAAGTGTGATTTTCTCACTAATAGAGTAATCTTCCTAGGTTTTGTTGTCATACCTGATGGAGTTTCTGCTGACCCCGAGAAGATTAAGTCAATTGTAGAGTGGCCTGTGTCAAATAGTGTTCATGAAGTATGAAGTTTTCATGGTCTAGCTACTTTTTATAGAAGATTCATTCGAGGGTTTAGCACCATAGTTGCATCAATCACGGATTGCATTAGGAAGTGCCATTTTGAATGGACCAAAGCTGCTGATAGGGCCTTCCTAGACATCAAGAAGAGAATGACACAAGCACCTATCTTAAGACTGCATGATTTTTTTAAGGTTTTTGAGGTGGCTTGTGATGCCTCTAGAGTAGGTATTGGTGGAGTTTTGAGCCAAGAGAATCACCTTGTAGCCTTTTTTAGTGAAAAGCTGAATGAGGCTAAATTAAAATACTCCACCTATGATAAGGAACTTTATGCAGTAGTCCAGGCTTTAAGGTATTAAAGGCATTACCTTTTACCACAGGAGTTTGTCCTTTACTCTGATCATGAAGCACTCTGGTTCCTTAATTCTCAGAAGAAACTGAACCCTAGGCATGGAAAGTGGGTAGAGTACATTTAGGCGTATACCTTTATGTTGAAACACCGTGTCGGAATCGAAAACCATGTAGCTGATGCCCTAAGTCGTCGATCCTTGTTTTTAACATCAGTCAACACTGAGTCATAGATTTGATAGGTTGAAGGAAAAATACCCCAATTGTCCTGACTTTAGTGAAGTTCATCAAACTCTATAACATGGACCATCTAGCATATTTAGCGATTATACTCTACATGATGGTTTTCTTTTTAAGGATAATAAGCTATGTATCCCACGAACATCGATTAGAGATTTCTTAGTGTGGGAAATTTATGCTGGAAGATTGGCTGGCCACTTTGGAAGAAATAAGACCATATTAACTGTTGAGGAGCAATTTTACTGGCCAGGCCTTAAGAGACATGTAGCCAATATTGTTGCCCGATGTAGGACGTGTGCTGTTGCCAAACATCAAAGGCAAAACACCAGGTTATACACTCCTTTACCTGTGCCTGAGTGTCCATGGCAGGATCTTAGCATGGACTTTGTTTTAGGATTGCCCAAGACCTTTAGGAAACACGATTCAATCTTTGTAGTGGTCGATAGATTTTCAAAGATGGCCCATTTTATACCCTGTTCCCAAACTTTTAATACCTCTAGGGTAGCCAAGCTTTCTCTCGATCAAGTAGTCAAATTGCATGGGTTACCCAAGACCATTATTTTTGATAGGGATGTCTGTTTCATGAGTTATTTTTGGATAACCCTTTGGCACCTACTAGAAACAAAACTAAACTTCTCAACTGCTTACCATCCCCAGACTGATGGACAGACCAAAGTAGTAAACAGAAGTCTAGGGAACTTATTGAGGTATCTTGTAGGAGAAAGTCTAGGAAACTAGGATCTGCTATTACCTCATGCTGAATTCGCTTACAACAGCTCAGTCAATAGAACTACTGGTAAAAGTCCCTTTGAGATTGTCCATGGTTATAAACCTAGGAAACCTATCGACCTCATTCCATTACCCACTCATGTACGAATGTCTGAGTCCGCCGAGTCATATGCACAATATATTAAGGAATTGCATAAGGAGATTAGTAAGAAAATTCAAATAAGCAATAAAGTCTATAAGCATATGGCCAATTCACGTAAACGAATGAAAGAATTCAATATAGGGGACTTTGTCATGGTTAAACTTAGACCTGAAAGGTTCTCACCAGGAACTATAAAGAAATGGCATGCTCGGGGAGCTGGATCTTTCAAAGTATTAAAGAGAGTTGGACCTAATGCATATGTGTTAGAGTTACCACCAGATTATGGCATTAGTTCAACATTTAATATTTTTGATCTGAAAGAATACAAAGAGTCGGCATTAATTCCTAGTGAGCCTTTTGGACCTTACCCAGCCTTTGAGAGTGAAACCCTACCTGAGTGTCCACCAGCAATTCAACTAGAGCGGAGAGATAAGATTGAACGTATCTTGGATAACCAGGCAATTATGACCAGAAATAAGGGCTATCAACATTATCTGGTTTGATGGCAAGGAAGGCCAGAATATGAGGATTCCTGGATCACCTAAGAGGATCTGCAGCAAATCGATTTAGACATGCTAGAAAGGTATCAAATTCAGATCAGTCCTTACTCGACAAGGTCGAGTTCATCCCATCCTAAGAGAATTGGTATGGACACCAAAGTTTGAAAGAGGCTTTGATCTAATTCAATATGGCTTTAATTCTTTCATGTGTCCTGTAAATAGAGTAATAATTTTACTTCTTTAAATTTGAGTCATGTAATTAAAGTTGGTTTATTTCAATTTGGGTTCTTGAGTATGTAATTAAAGTTGGTTTATTTCAATTTGGGTTCTTAAGTTCAAGTAAGGTCAAATTGGTTTGTATTTAGTGAGTTTAGTAGTTGGGTCCAAGAGAGGTATGGAATTGGGTTCAAGGTAAGCAAGTGAGCTTGAAGATTGGATGCATTCAACCACTCGAATAAATCAATCCAAGGTGGATGCCACTTCAGCAAGCATTGTTGGATGCCATGTCAACCTTTTGGTATGCACCTCATCAAGCCACATCACCACATGCCACATCATCAATCAGAATTCAAATTCAAAGGAGCTGCCAATTTTTCTCTCTTCTTTTTAAGCTTAGTTATAAGTTGTTTCAACCCTCCACCCTTATAGCTAGCTTAGGTTGCAACTTTCTATGATAAGCTTCATGTAATTCAAATTTTCAAAAGTCCTTTGGAGGCTTTAAATATTACTCCAAGCTCTCTTATAAAGATAATTTATGATGAATGAAAGTTGAGTTTATTTTCTTCCATTTGTGTTGCCAAATGTCCTCCGAGAGGGAGTGGGTGAAAGGCCCTTAGCTACTTCAAGAAAGTCATCTCCATGCTAAGATCCATTAGCCATTCTCCATTCCATTCTACTATGCCATCCCATCTTTCAAGGTGCAAGAAGACTCCACAAATAAGGCCGGCCAAGCTACCTCAAATCCATCAAGCTTCATCTTAATTTCAACCTTTCCTTCCTCTTCCTTCATTTCATTAATACTCCATCAAATTTTTATGTTCTTAACTCTAATTTGGTTTGTATAGGATCCCCGGGAATCCAGGTTCCAAAGAAGAAGGTCTTCCATAATAAGAAACAGATACAAGAAGTCCTGCAACTAGAGGAATCTCCTTATCATCCAATAACGTCATTCTTGAGTGTAAACCTTCCAATCTCTGATATATTAATGGCCATGTTGGAAGATTATTGAAAAATTATATGCCCCAATCCTTTTGATTTTGATGATTACTAAAAGCCATGAGTATGATAAAAGATGCAATGAGTTTATTTACATGAGCAATGAATTTATTTTGAACAATCAATGAGAATGTTAAGTTTGACATTAATCATTTGAAAGTAACTTCAAGCTCAATGTTTAAGCTTTCAAAAAGAAATTTTATAATTCATATTCAATCAATGAGTTTTTGGAACACTTCTTGAATTGATTCTTAATGTCAATTTTATTGAATTCAAGTCAAAAAATGATTTAAAATGAATCTGGAACGATTTTAAAGTCAATCAGAAAATTTCTGATTTTTGATACGTTCCGGAGCCGACTCTGAGTTTCAGAGTCGACTCCCCTCAGAGAACAGAAATGTGTATCTGTCTCGAGTCGACCCACGTAATTTCAGAGTCGACCCCCGATTTGTCGAGCCGACTCCATGACTGTGCGAGTCGACTCCGCTCAGACACCAGAAGAGTGTTTTTCTGAGCACTTCGCGAGTCGACCCCAACTTTTCATGAGTCGACCCCCGACTTTCAGGAGTCGACACTTTACTTTTGGTGAGTCGACCCCTGACTTTCTAAACATTTCTATTTTTGGTATCACGAGCTCGAGCCGACTCGGGAAAAGCATGAGTCGACTCCAGCAAATCTGGGCGAAATTTTTCGGATGCCAACTCAGCTCCAACGGTAAGATTTTTGATTAACGGCTATTTTTCTTTGTTCTAACGGCTATATTTTGCAGAATCTATAAATAGAGAAGCCGTTTTCAAATCAAAAGACAATAGAGAGATATTTATTTCAAAGAAAAAAAAGAGAAAAATGGAAAAACAGAGCTTCAGTTGAAAAAATCCGAGATTCAAAATAGAGTGAAAGAAAGAGTGTGAAATCAAAGGAAGTTCCTTCTGTGTTCAAGCTCAAATCCAAGGAAGCTTCAGAAGAAAATCCAAGTGCTATTCAAGAGTATCTCAAGAGATTTTCAACACTCAAAGAAAAGAGGAAAAGCTCAAATCAACTCCAAACTCTTCCGTGAAGAATCCGAGCTGAGGCCTGATTCACACTTCAAAGGAGTTGAAGAAAAGAAGAAAAGCTCAAAGCCAACCAACTGCAAATCAGGCTTTTCTAAACTTATTCTTACATTTGTTATCTGCTCATTAAGGAGCTTGTAAAAAAAACATATTTCTATTCTTTGTGTCTAGTTCAATCTGGGGGATTGAACTAGTGGAGGTAGTCTTACCTCGGTTCAAGCTTGGTTAAGCTTGTGTTAGGGTTTTTGTGCTGGTGAGCCCTTGAAAACCAGCTGGGTTCGTTGTGATCCCGGGAAAACAACAAGTTTGAGTTGTGAGCTGTAAAACAACTCGGCTGTAATCTAGGAGATTATAGTGTGGACCCAAGTGAATCTTGGGAGTGGACGTAGGTGTTGGATACACCGAACCACTATAAAATCTTGTGTTTGCCGTGTATTGTCTCTCTCTATCTCTGTTTTATTCACTGCTTTATTTTGCTTTGCATTGCTTCATTCATCTAAGCAAATATTTAAAAGGCTAATTTTTTAAAGAACCCAATTCACCCCCCCCCTCTTGGGTTGTCATCTGGGCCAACAATTGGTATCAGAGCTAGTGCTCATTAGATTTTGATCACACGATCAAGAGCTAAAGATCCAAATGGCAACACAAGTTGGTTCATTTGCTGAAGGTCATTCTACGAATAGACCTCCACTGTTTAATGGTTCAAACTATTCTTATTGGAAAGCTAGAATGAGGATATTCATTCAAGCTTCTGATTATGACTATGGGGTGTTATAATAATGGACCTAGTACACCCACACATGTTATTGATGGCACTATTGTTCCTAAGCCCGAAAGGGACTGGAATGATAATGATAGGAAAATGGCACAGCTTAATGCTAAAGCCATGAATGTTTTATATTGCTCCTTAGATGCTAATGAATTTAATAGAATCTCCACATGTAATTCCGCAAAGGAGATTTGGGATAGATTAGAGGTTACCCATGAGGGTACCAACCAAGTAAAAGAATCTAAAATAATATTCTTGTTCATAAATATGAATTGTTTAGCATGGAACAATCTGAAACCATTGCATGCATGTACACTAGATTTATATTGTAAATGGTTTGAAAAGTCTTGGTAAGACATATACTAACTCTGAACTTGTTCGAAAATTCTTAGGTCATTACCAAGATCATGGGAAGCAAAAATGACAGCAATCCAAGAAGCAAAGGACCTCAACACTTTACCCTTAGAGGAGCTTCTAGGATCCCTTATGACCCATGAGCTGACAATGAAGCAGCATGTTGAGGAGGACAAAGAAAAAGAAAAAATTGCCCTCAAAGCTGCAAAAGAAGAAGAGAGCAGCAGTGATGATGATGATGATGATGATGAGAGACTGCTCTCTTAGCAAAGAAATTTAAAGATTTATGAGGAGAAAGAAACCCTTCCACAAGAAAAAATTTGGAGCTAAGTGGGAAGGAGAAAAATAAGAAAGGACAAGGACAAGAAAAGAGAAAGACCCCTTGACTTGCTATGAGTGTAATAAACCGGGGCACTTTAGATATGAATGTCCTAAATTGAAGAAAGCCTACAAAAAGAAAAAGAAGGCTTATATGGCAACTTGGAGTGATAGCGAGAATCTTCTTCCGAAGAAGAAGAACAAAAGGAAGTTGCAAACGTATGCTTTATGGCGGACGACAACGATGAGGTAAGTTCCGAAACCCTTGCGATGAATTTGCATTTGATGAATTTTGATGCTTTTAATGAACTTGTTTGATTTCAAAGTTTTGAAAAAGAAATACAAATTTTGAAAAATGAAAACTTAACTTTCATTAAGAAAAAGAAAATCTTAAAATGAAATTAAGAAACTTAAATCTGAAAATGAAATTTTAAAAGAAAAGAATCAATTCAATGAAAATGATAAACTAAAGAAAGAGGTTGAAAAAATAAAAACATAGTTGATAATTTACTTAAGTTCAACTAAATTAACATGTTATTAAATAGTCAAAAAGTTTTTGACAAAGCCGGATTAGGATATAACACTTTAAGAAAACAAAAATCATTAAAAATATTTTTGTAAGTGCTGGCCAAAGTAATTTTACATGCTTTAAATGTAATCAAAAAGGACATAAATCTTATGAATGTAAAAAAACCTAATAAAAATTAAATATTAAAGGAAAGAAAATATGGGTTCCGAAAGGAACAATTTGTTGCTACTAACCATGAAGGACCCAAGAAAGCTTGGGTACCTAAACATAAAGTTTGATTTTTTGCAGGAATGTCTTGTGGCCAAAAGATCAAAGAGAAAGTGGTATCTTGATAGTGGCTGCTCAAGACATATGACGGGTGACAAAGAAGAATTCATCACCCTTGAAGAAAAGAAAGGAGGAGTTGTTACATTTGGCGACAATGGCAAAGGCCAAATCTTGGGGTTTGGTAAATTCAAATAACTCCCTCCACATTTATTGAAAATGTACTTTATGTTGATGGTTTAAAGCATAACTTAATTAGTATAAGTCAATTATGTGATAAAGGTTTTAAAGTTCATTTGAATCTTCTATATGCACTGTACTAATCCCATTGATAATAGCATTGGAAATAGAAATGGCAATGTATATGATTGATTTAGACAAATTGTCTACTAGTAATCATTGCTTAGTTGCTAATAATGCTAATATGAATGAGATTGGTTGGTTGTGGCATCGTAGATTAGGTCATGCAAGCACACACCTTATTTCAAAACTAATTAAAATGGATTTAGTAAAGGTTTACCTAAATTAGATTTTGAAAATAACAAAATATGTGATGCATGTCAATTTGGAAAACAAACTAGAAGTTCTTTCAAATCTAAAAATATTGTTTCAACTTCTAGGCCATTAGAGCTACTTCACATGGACCTTTTTGGACCAACTAGAACCACAAGTCTAGGAGGAAAGAAATATGGTCTTGTGATTGTAGATGATTACTCTAGATTCACTTGGGTAATGTTTTTAGCTCACAAAGATGAGACTTTCTCGATATTCTGAAATTCTTCAAGAAAGTCACAAATGAGAAAAACACTACCATAGTGTCTCTAAGAAGTGATCATGGAACTGAATTTGAAAATCACTTATTTGAAAGTTTTTGCAATGAAAATGGTATTAATCATAATTTTTCTGCACCTAGGACCCCACAACAAAATGGTGTAGTTGAAAGGAAAAATAGGACTCTAGAAGACATGGCCCGTACCATGCTATGTGAAAGTAAACTACCAAATACTTTTGGGCGGAAGCTATTAACACAGCATGTTACATCTTAAATAGAGCTTTAATAAGACCAATTTTAAAGAAAACACCTTATGAATTATGGAATGATAGAAAACCCAACATAAAATATTTTCATGCATTTGGTTGTAAATGTTTTATTCATAATAATGGTAAAAATAATTTAGGAAAATTTGATGCTAAATCTGATGAAGGAATATTCTTAGGATATTCAACAACTAGTAAAGCATATAGAGTATTTAACAAGAAAACTTTAGTTGTTGAAGAATCATTCATGTAGTTTTTGATGAATCTTTAGCAACTCGTTCTGAAAAATTGATGATGAGGAAGATACAAACATAATTGAAAAGATCTTGAAAAATTAAATATTGATGTATCTTCAGATCATGAACAAGAAGCTAAAGATAATGATTCACCTAAGGATGATGATACTAATAATCATAATGATGTAGATCTTCCTAGAGATTGGAGATATGCTTATAGTCATCCTAAGGAATTGATTATAGGTGATCCATCTCAAGGAATAAGAACTAGATCATCTATGAGAAATATTAGTAATCATCTTGCATTTGTATCACAAATTGAACCTAAAACTATTGAAGAAGCTGAAAAAGATAATAATTGGATGTTAGCTATGCAAGAAGAATTAAATCAATTTACTAGAAATAATGTATGGACCTTAGTTGAAAGACCTAAAAATCATTCTGTTATAGGATCAAAATGGGTATTTAGAAATAAACTAGATGAAAATGGCATAGTAATTAGAAACAAAGCTAGATTAGTTGCAAAAGGATATAATCAAGAAGAAGGTATTGATTTTGATGAAACCTTTGCACCTGTAGCTAGATTAGAAGCCATTAGACTATTACTTGCATTTGCATGTCATATGAATTTTAACTTATTTCAAATGGATGTAAAAGTGCATTTTTAAATGGATTTATAAATGAAGAAGTTATGTAGAACAACCACCAGGTTTTGAAGATCATGAATTTTCAAATCACGTTTTTAAATTGCACAAAGCATTATATGGTTTGAAACAAGCACCTAGAGCTTGGTATGATAGATTAAGTAAATTTTAATTGAAAATGATTTTATAAGAGGAAATGTTGATAAAACTTTTTTGAAAAGAAAAGGTAAAGATTTATTAGTAGTTCAAATATATGTTGATGATATTTTTTGGTGCTACTAACAATTTCTATGTCAAGAATTTGCTAAGTTAATGCAGGGAGAATTTGAAATGAGCATGATGGGAGAACTCAACTTCTTCCTTGGACTCCAAATCAAACAAAGCAAAGAGGGAATCTTTATCAACCAAACAAATACACAAGAGAAATCTAAAGAAGTTTGGTATGGAATCAATCAAACCCCTCGGAACACCAATGAGTCCTTCATGCAAGCTGGACAAAGATGAAGAAGGTAAGAAGGTTGATCAAAATATTATCGAGGTATAATCGGATCCCTACTTTACTTAACTGCAAGTAGACCAGATATAATGTTTGCTGTTTGCTTATGTGCTAGATTTCAATCTGAACCTAAAGAATCACATTTAATTGCTGTTAAAAGAATACTAAGATATTAAGTGGAACAAAAAATGTAGGTTTATGGTATTCTAGAGATTAAATCTGATTGCATATTCTGATTCTGATTATGCTGGATGTAAGTTAGATAGAAAAAGCACAAGTGGTGCATGCCAATTCTTAGGAAGTAACTTAATCTCATGGTTTAGCAAAAAGCAAAATTCAGTTGCATTATCAACTACTGAAGCTGAATATGTTGCAGCTGGAAGTTGCTGTGCTCAAATCCTATGGATTAAGCGACAACTTGAAGACTATGGTATCACACTTGATAAAACACCTATAAGATGTGATAATACAAGTGCAATTAATCTAACTAAAAATCCAATTCAACATTCAAGAACAAACACATAGAAATTAGATATCATTTTATAAGAGAACATGTAGCTAATAATGAAATTTGTCTTGATTATGTTAATACTGAAGAACAATTAGCTGACATATTTACAAAACCCTTAAGTGAAGAAAGATTTGTTATCTTAGAGGAGAGTTAGGGATTTGTGATCCATTAGAATGAATTTGAAACCCCTAAGGAAATTTTATCTAAGATTCTTTCAAATCCTTGATCTTTAAGGAAATCTTATCTAGAATTCATATCTAATTGATCCATTCATATTCAATGATTATTTTATCAATTTTATGATCAAATTCCGGACACATTTCAGAAATTTCATGTTTTTGCTCTGAAATGGTCTCGGAGCCGACTCGGTGCGTATCGGAGTCGACTCCTGGTTTCCTGAAACTCTCGGAGTCGACCCCTTCTCGGCGCGAGTCGACTCCACTTCGGGATGGTTTTCTGTGACTGTCCGGAGTCGACCCCCTTTGCGCGAGCCGACTCGAAGTGGTCCCAGGTTGATTTATCTAGGGCAGAGTCGACTCGCCGTTCATTTCAAACTTTCAATCTCTCAAAATACTCTCTCCAAATTCTCCAACCTTCCAAACTCCCAAAATCCTGATTAATCCTTCCAATCAACCAATGGCACCCAAAACTCGAGGTTCCAATCTTGTGCGGCCGGTGTGAAGAGGAAGCGAGCCGTGAGGAAGACGGTGAGGCGTCCGGTCGTGAGCCTTCTCCAAGCACGGATTCCACTTCATCTCTTCAACCCCCAATGCTTCTCCTGCCACTACTCTTCCAGGTAGATCTTAGCAGATAGAATCATTACAACGGGTAGAAAGGTGGATTTTGAATTTTTGAGGCAGAGGGATTTTTTTGGGAGACAATTGATAGATGGGATGGGAGAAGATATGTTCCTGGATTGCCCTACTTATCCCTCTAGTTAAAGGATTTTATAAGAATTTGTCTAGAGGAGATCATGGTCTATAAGCACAGTGAGAGGAAATAGGATCTCTGTGACTGTAGAGCTTCTTCTAGACTATTGGATCTACCCTTATCTGGACTGATTTTCTTCTGAAGACCGAAGCCCTGCTCTTCTAGATTATTAAACCGGGAGTTGTCGGTTTGAAGAGTTTTGCCAATCAACTTTCCTTAGAACTGAGATTACTTCATAACATTTGCAGTAGGATCTTTTCCAAAGATAGGAAGATTTGATTATGTATCTGAAAGAGACATTTTGTGATGGATGCCATTGTTACGGGCAAGCCAATCAACCTTCCCAGTATGATTCTTTGGTACATTGCTGACTGTGGAGGAAAAAGAAATCTAGCCTGCCCTATGGCATGATTCTCACCAAGATTTTCAGAGCCAAGGATTGTTATTTCTGACAGTGAGCCAATGAGGAACCTGAGACATACAGACTTTTATAGCTTGGCCACTATTCATCGGATGGGTTTTATTAAGAAGAATGGAATGGGAGAGGAAAGGATTTAGAAGAGAGCTACGGATGTGAGGCACCAGGACCATCAGTTAGACATCCTCACCTGCACCTCCGAGCCCTCCTACTTCTGCCCTGCTCCTACCCTGCTCATTATTTGATCAAGCTTCATCCTCTTCTGCTGGCTTCTCAGATCTCAATTAAAGCAACTCAAAGGACTTTTGATGATCAGTCAGAAAATTAAAGTCTGAGTTTGAATAAGTTCATGAATCTAAAAGAACTCTTTATTCATTGGATGATATCACTAAATTGAGTCTACTCTCAGCACCTCTTCAAGTCTTTAAGTGGAGATCTCAAGAACATTTTTGAAGAACTTAAAGATATTTGCGGAGATGGCGAACCTACTCAAGTGCAATGCGGAGCTTCAAGACAAATTTTGACTGCTTGCACTTTGTGATGAAAGGCTAAAGACTATGTAAAAATCAATCAGATGGAATGAAGAACATAGTTGATCATTTGACTAGGATTGTTAGAACTCATTTTAATGTATTAGATTTCAATCCTTGCTATGTATTGAAATTATTGTTATGTTTTACTTTTTATATCAATGTATTAAACATTTTGATGTATTAGACTCTTTGATGAAATGAAATGTCAATTTTGATTACTCAATGTATTTCTTTCTATCAACGAATGAATGAATGTTTATGCTTCTCTACCTTTTTGTTGATAACAAAAAAGGGGGAGAGTTTTATAGTTTTATGATTGAATATGCATTGAGAAAATCAAATTAATCAATGAGATAATTAATTGAATGATTAAGTTTCATAGGGGGAGCTACCTCATTCAGGGGGAGCCTAAGCCTATTTATGAAATCAAAATAAATTCACAATCAATCATGCATAAACTCAATGTTTTTGTCATCATCAAAAAGGGGGAGATTGTTGGAAGATTATTGAAAAATTATATGCCCCAATCCTTTTGATTTTGATGATTACCAAAAGCCATGAGTTTTAAAAGATGCAATGAGTTTATTTACATGAGCAATGAATTTATTTTGAACAATCAATGAGAATGTTAAAGTTTGACATTAATCATTTTGAAAGTAACTTAAGCTCAATGTTTAAGCTTTCAAAAAGAAATTTTATAATTCATATTAATCAATGAGTTTTTGGAACATTCTTGAATTAATTCTTAATGTCAATTTTATTGAATTCAAGTCAAAAAATGATTTAAAATGAATCTGGAACGATTTTAAAGTCAATCAGAAAATTTCTGATTTTTGATACGTTCCGGAGCCGACTCTGAGTTTCAGAGTCGACTCCCCTCAGAGAACAGAAATGTTATCTGTCTCGAGTCGACCCACGTAATTTCAGAGTCGACCCCCGATTTTGTCGAGCCGACTCCATGACTGTGCGAGTCGACTCCGCTCAGACACCAGAAGAGTGTTTTTCTGAGCACTTCGCGAGTCGACCCCAACTTTTCATGAGTCGACCCCCGACTTTCAGGAGTCGACACTTTACTTTTGGTGAGTCGACCCCTGACTTTCTAAACATTTCTATTTTTGGTATCACGAGCTCGAGCCGACTCGGGAAAAGCATGAGTCGACTCCAGCAAATCTGGGCGAAATTTTTACGGATGCCAACTCAGCTCCAACGGTAAGATTTTTGATTAACGGCTATTTTTCTTTGTTCTAACGGCTATATTTTGCAGAATCTATAAATAGAGAAGCGTTTTCAAATCAAAGAGACAATAGAGAGAAATTTATTTCAAAGAAAAAGAAGAGAAAAATCGGAAAAACAGAGCTTCATTGAAAAAATCCGAGATTCAAAATAGAGTGAAAGAAAGAGTGTGAAATCAAAGGAAGTTCCTTCTGTGTTCAAGCTCAAATCCAAGGAAGCTTCAGAAGAAAATCCAAGTGCTATTCAAGAGTATCTCAAGAGATTTTCAACACTCAAAGAAAAGAGGAAAAGCCCAAATCAACTCCAAACTCTTCCGTGAAGAATCCAAGCTGAGGCCTGATTCTACACTTCAAAGGAGTTGAAGAAAAGAAGAAAAGCTCAAAGCCAACCAACTGCAAATCAGGCTTTTCTAAACTTATTCTTACATTTGTTTATCTGCTCATTAAGGAGCTTGTAACTAAACAAACATATTTCTATTCTTTGTGTCTAGTTCAATCTGGGGGATTGAACTAGTGGAGGTAGTCTTACCTCGGTTCAAGCTTGGTTAAGCTTGGTTAGGGTTTTTGTGCTGGTGAGCCCTTGAAAACCAGCTGGGTTCGTTGTGCGCCCGAAAACAACAAGTTTGAGTTGTGAGCTGTAAAACAACTCTGCTGTAATCTAGGGTGATTATAGTGTGGACCCAAGTGAATCTTGGGAGTGGACGTAGGTGTTGGATACACCGAACCACTATAAAATCTTGTGTTTGCCGTGTTCTATTGTCTCTTCTCTATCTCTGTTTTATTCACTGCAATTTATATTTGCTTTGCATTGCCTTCATTCATCTCAAGCTAAATAATTTAAAAGGCTAATTTTTTAAAGAACCCAATACACCCCCCCCCCCTCTTGGGTTGTCATCTAGGCCAACAGGCCAGATACCCCTCTTTCAATATTATTCGATCTAAAATATTAGAGTAACTAAGCCATAGCATGTGTGGTTTCTTAGCCATAAAGATCCTTTCTTTTTACTATTTTGAAGGATTCTTATCCAAGTCTAGTTTAATATGCAAATCCCTTCATACAAATTTTGCTCTTTTACATAAAAATGTAGCTTAGCTTCACTTCATTTTTCATTTAGTTATTACTATCTTCTCCTAGATTGCATCATTCCACTTCACCCCTTACGAAAAACCTTTAGACTGTATTATATACACTTGTTCTTCTAAATTATCATTTAGAAAAGTAAATTTAATGTCCATCTGCCAAATGTCATAATCTAAGTGTGCTGCTATGGTTAGCATAATTCGAATGGATTTTAGCGTTGCCACAGAAAAAAAGTTTCATCATAGTTAATACCATATTGTTGACGATACCCCTTGGCAATCGGATGTGCTTTATATGTCTCTACCTTTCCGTCTGTGCCTCTTTTTTTTGAAAACCCACTTACGTTCTATGGGTTTTATCCCTTAGAGTGGATCAACTAATGCCCATACATTATTATTCTTTATGGAATCAAGTTCATAATTCATAGTATCAACCATTTTTTGGAGTTTGTCCTTTGCATAGCATCCATATAGGTGATTGGATCTCGTTGTTCTCATCGAGCTCAACAAGATCATCATTCTGGACCAAGAAACCTAAGTATCTATCCGGTTGATGTAGTACTCTACCAGATTACCTTAATGGTACATCTAAAATGGATTTTGAGTTTGATCTAATCAACTCAGATTCCAAGGGTTCAACGGTTTGTGTTGTTTCTTTAACTTGATGAGCTTCTTCAAGTTCAACATTAGAGTTATTTATTCCTTTCCTAAGGAACTCATTATTAAGAAAAACTGCTCTATTACTAACGAACAACTTTTGTTTTTTAGTATTGTAAAAGTAATATCTCTTAGTTTCTTTTAGATAGATGATAAAATTTTTTGTCAAATTTGGATTCAAGTTTGTCTTATTTTGCACATTTTACATAAGTTGGACACCCCCAGACTCTTAGATAGGTGATAACCGGTTTACGTCCATACCACATCTCATGTGGAGTTTTAGGAACAGACTTATTTGGAACCTTATTGAGAATATGACAAGTTGATTCTAATGCATATCCCCAAAATGATATTGGCAAGCTTGCAAAACACATCATGGACCAAACCATATCTAACAGGATTTGATTCATTCTTTTCGACACACATTTATGCTGCGGTGTTCCTAGAGGAGTCCATTGAGAGAGAATTCCATTCTTCCGTAGACATGTCATAAATTCATTTGAAAGGTATTCTCCTCCTCGATCTGATTGAAGAATCTTAATACACTTTTCTATTTGTTTTTGTACTTTAGTATGATATAGTTTGAACATTTCAAACGACTCAGATTTATGCCTCATTAGATAGACATAACTGAATGTAGAAAGGTCGCCTGTAAAAGTAATGAAGTAGTAATATCCTTCTTTGGCACAAGTGCTCATTGGTCCACATACATCAGTATGTATTAGATTCAATAGCTCTTTGGCTCTTTCATCTTTTTCAGTAAAAGATAACTTGGTCATTTTACCAAGAAAGTAGGGTTCATAGGAAATTAATGATTCACAATCATTAACTTGAAGGATGCCCTTCTGGGTTAACCTGTTTAATCTGTTCTTGTTGATATAACCCAGCCGATGGTGCCAAAGATAAACATCTGTGACATCAGTTATTCAAGGATGCTTACTTGATTTATACACTACATTCACAGGCTATAATAATATGTAAATGCCATTAGATAAATGCTCAGATATTACAGTGATTCCATTCATAATGATATTCAAAGTAACATTCTTTATTGAAATTTCATAATTACTCTTGGCTAGAAGGCCTACAAAAATTACGTTCAACAAGAAAGCTGAGCAAAAATGATAATTATTTAGTACAATGACATTTCTATTGAAAACCATTTCAAGAACTCTTAATGCCAGAATTGGAACTAATCTTTCATCCCCAACATTAAGGAATCTTTCGTTGTCTTCAAATCTTCTAGTGACCTGTAGTCCCTGCAACGAATTGCAAATGTTAAAAGGACTCTCGGTATCCAATATCCAGGTCTGATTATTATATACAGAAAAATTACAAGGTGTTATCATATAAATACTTTGTTGAGCAACATCTTGCTCCTTTTTCTTCTTTGGCTTGGTTGGATCAAGTGTGGCAATGTAAAGAGGACAGTTCCTCTTCCAGTGCCCTTGCTTCTTGTAATGAAAGCATTCAACCTAACTTTTATCAACTTTCTTCTTCTGCATCTGACCCCTTACGGATGTCTTAGCATGTTGCACCTTTTCTTATTCTTTTTCTTCTTTCCTTTCCCAAAGGGGTGACGCCTTGCCTTAGATCCTTCAACCACATTAATCAAACCCTTAGCGAGCTGGTTATCCTTTTCAAAGTTCTATAACAATCCCAATAAACCGTGGTAGTTGACTGCAGCTTTGTCATTCAATAATGAGTAAGGAAAGATCAGAAGGATTGAGATAAGGAATTCGGGATTGCATCTTTTTCCAACTGCTCATGTAGGGAAAAGCCGACCTTGCTTAGGAGTTCTATCTTCTCGATCATGTATAATACATGATCAGTAACAGAAAACCCATCCCTCATTCGAGCATTAAAAATAGCATAACTAGTTTTGTGTCTTTCAACGTCATTGGGTGTGCCGAAAGATTCACTCAACAATTAAATGATTTCTTTCGGATGAGCATTCTCGAATCGGTGATCAAATTCATCGTTCATTGCTGCTAGCATGATGTAACACATGCTAGTTCTATCACTGAGCCACTTTTGATAAGTGTCTCTCTCAGAACTATGGGTGTTTGCATTAGGTATCTCTGGTGCAGAATTATTCAGAATATACAGTATCCTCTCATGCTCAAGAACGATCTTGAGTGTTCTAAACTAGCTATTGAAATTTGAACCATTCAATTTGTTATTATCCAATAGGGACCTTAATGATAAATTAATGGTCATTTTCTGCATAAGGAAAAACTAAACCTTATTAGTATATAAATTAATTTAGTCTAAAGACTTGGACTTTAATCTAAAGATTCTTTCATTATTTTATTCAAATTGGCAGCCTTTACACCTCAATTCAAAGAATTATTCTTAATTCTTTAGTGGGCACTAAGATCCACATAGACTGCATATAGGCCCAAGTGATGCTCGACCAACCCATATGCATCTAAGAGTAGGTTCAAAACCAATTATTTTCCTAAATAATTCTTAGTGTTCATTTTGCTCAAGGTTCCTCTTCAGCAGGCATAGAGTACCTCCACTAAAAGTTCTAATTAGGTCCAACCATTAAATAATATAATTAGTGCAACCTATTTATAGACAATCAAGCCCGAGTAGAGCTCGACACACCTGACTGTTTATTTAATGGTTGCCCTGACTTATCATATAATGAATGATAATTCCGATGGTTGGTAAGCACTAGGCATAAAGTGCCTCCAATGATTATCAAGACATTGGACTCATTATCACTCATCTTAATGGGAGGCTATGACCTAGTTATCATATAACTATTTCATTTTAAGGACCTAATAATTTTAAAGAATTTAATAATTGAAAGATGAATTGACTAATCAAGTTCTCCCACTAAATCTAGGAAGTTAGTAGAAGAAAACAAGATTAAGTCAGGTCAAGTGGCATCTAGATCAGTCGAACTAATTTTCTTACTGGCATGGGTCAACTCGAATCAGGTAAATGATCTCAGTCATAAATGGTTTACCATGTTGAGACCGATAGGAGGGATATGCCATTAACTTGTTAAAGATGCATCAGTGTGAGTAGTTCTTAATTAAAAACCATCCAATCATTGATCCTAGAGCAACTTGCCAACTTACTTTGATATCATATGGTTAACCAATTTTGACTTAACCATCTAAGAGATTTATGCTCAACCACAGAGCCTAATCAACTTTCATTTGGTCTAATCAAAGATATGGACTTGATCAATTACAACTATTGTTTGATTTAGAGCATCCTTAACCAAATCTAATTAATTTAGATTTGATCAAATACTCTTATAGTCCATTTAATTTAAACCTTAGGGTCTAACCCTTTATGTACCTGATTTAGCTAACCTAAAAGACTAAATTGCATATGTCATGATTTAAGTTGATTCTTTAATATACTTCTTAAGAAAACATATTTCAGATTTCCATAACTTTCATTTCATACATTTCAAATCATGCATCATATGCAATATATAACTATTTATAATTCCTTTATTTAGATCATATCTAAAATGATTATGAATAAATATTTGACATTCAAATAAGATTTATATGTTTCATAACATAGACAACAAACTTTTATATCTATGTTTTTATTCTAAACATGCAATTATCATGCTTATATATTTTATATAACATCAATATGTATTAAATGTAAAACTTCTCTTGAGAGTGCGTATAATCTGTGTTTGGTGCTAAAGATCAATTTAAATTATCTTTTCACTAAGATTCAAAGATGAATGAACCACAGTGATACCTCAACACATCATAGAATACCTCGTTGAATTGGATAATAAGGATTTTTAATCCATCTATGATCGAACGGCCTAGTGATCCGATTTAACTCTGATTATAAAATTAATAAGAACACTACTTATTATGCAATAAATTAAATCAAGACGAAACCATGCTCTAATACCATTTGAAGGGAGAAATGACCTTCAAGGCATGCATATGTTAAAATTTTGGTAACAATTACCAATGCAGAAGCTTAAAGATTAAATATTAATCTATCCAACATGCATCAAGATCATATCTTTACCTTTTTACTATAGGATGTTTGATCTAAATTATGCATGTAAATAAAATAATCAAGATCATATCTTATCTTTAAGATAAGAAGCCATACTGCTTATCTTGAAGCCCGCCTTAAGATCTAGAGATCATATTACTTACCTTAAGAACAATAGGTAAATTCGTTGCGCTCTGCAGTTGTTCAACGTTCGGCCTCTAGGATCGTCCATGCGAAGTCCCCGAATGATCATATTTCTGGGAGTGCTAGCTAACGGAAAAATAACTTTGCTGATCTTAAATTCTCCCACTTGAATCTTCCTTCAAGTTCCATCAAGCTTTTGCTAACACCAGAATCATACCAGAATTTTCTGTTTTAACACTTAGAACTATAACACTTGGTTTTGACTCTTTATAATTCCGATATATCTTTTATCTAGTGAAGAATATTATCTATTTATGGGCAAAATTCAACCTATAGCCTACTGAATTCTAACACTTAGAATTCTGACATTTGGTGGAAACCAAAGAGGCATATTAATTCACACACTTGTCAATGCATGGAGAGTTGCGTGGAGTGCTCTTCCAAAGAGGCACATTAATTCACACACTTGTTAATGTAAGAGTTGTGTGGAGTGTTCTTCCAAAGATGTACATTAATTCATACACTTGTCAATGCACGAAGAGTTATGTAGAGTGCTCTTCCAAAGAGGCACATTAATTCACACACTTGTCAATGCATGGAGAGTTATGTGGATTGTTCTTCCAAAGAGGCACATTAATTAATACACTTGTCAATGCATAGAGAGTTGTGTGGAGTGCTCTTCCAAAGAGGCACATTAATTCCAAAAAGATGCTAAAGGCTTCATTACCATTAGAAGTTTTAAGAAGATGTTCTTGTAATGAATAAACTGCCAAGTAACTTTTATTGATAAATCAATTTATATGCAATTATATCAGTACAATCATCAAATGATTGGCTTTAGGATACAATTCCCAACAGTAATATCTTCTCTGTCCCTGGTATTCTTATCAAACAAAAGGGTTCCTTTGCATTCTGATTTCATAGCCGTGACATCCAAAATCAAACCCCCATCTGCTGGAATAATATCTAATTTATCCTATGCATTCTTATCAGCAGGATGTCTATCTACACTCAGTGCTTCTGCATGAACATATTGTTAGCCAAACCTACTTTTGATTCTGCTATCACAAATTGTTCACTGTTCACTGGTTCATCATTATGGGTTGTTTAACTCTACTCCTGGATCAGCTAGGTCTGGATCTTTTATAACACAATCTGCTTGCTTAATTATAGCATCATTAACAGGCAAGAAGTCCATCTCCTCCATTTTTTCCTCACAGATAGCATTGCCAACTTCTTGTTCTTTTTAGAAGTCTACAAAAACATTTGGGAAATAGAAGCTTCATGATCTTTGCCTTGATCACTGCTCACTGTAGACCCTTAAAGCTGCTCAGTTCTGCAGCCACTTATTATACTGGAAAATACTATTTGCTCCTCCTCCATTAGATTTAGAGTAAAACTTTTTTGCTCTCATTTTTACTTTGAATAGATCTCTTCCTTTGGCATCTTTGATCAAGCACTAATTGTCTTCAAATATAACTTTGAAGCCTTTTTTTAACTAGCTGTCCATCACTGAGCAAATTTTAATCAATACCAGGCATATAAAGAACATCAGTAATGTACCTTAAACCTGCCAAGCTTTCTGTAGCCATAGTTCCTTTACCCTTTATAGGTATAAATTTATAATTTATAATTTTATTTTAAAAATATTAGTTATATCCAGCTTTATAAATAGCTCTCGGTCATTGGTCATATGATTTATGTAGCCACTGTCAATTAATCATGAATCATTAGAGTATTGCTTGTTGCGAAGCATGTTGCAACAAAAAGTTGCTCTTCTTGATATTGTTCAGTGGTAGCTGTAGCTTTTGCCTCGTCCTGTTGTTGTGACTTGCAAATCCTCTTTATATGTTCAGTCTTTCCATAATTTTTGCACTCGACATCAGGTCTCCACCAGCACATTTTTGGTGGATGATTTATCTTTTTGCAGTGTGGACAAGGTGGATAGCTCTTCTTGTTTTTGTTGTTGTTGTCGGTCTTGTTGTCCTTCTTCCTATTGTTATTTTTTTGTCTTTATCTCTTCTTGAATTTTTTGCCTTTGCTTGAAGTGCACCTTCTACAGTTTCTTTTTTTTCTCATTATTCTCTTTTGCTCTTATGTTTGCAATGCATTTGCCAATTTTGTCAAGGATATGCTTGACAGATCCTTAGATTATTCTAATGAAGAAATTTTAGACTTATACTTTTTAGGCAAAGTTATAAGAATTTTTTTGCAAAATTCGTTCATCAGAAAAGTCCTTACCAAATAGTCATACGTTATTTACTATGCCCAGCAACTTGTTGGAGTATTCTTTAATAGTTTATGTCTCCTTCATTTTTAGCATTTCGAAATCAAGTTGAGTACTTGCATATTTTTGGTTCTTTCATTACCTTGGTATTCCTTCTTGAGGTAATCCCAGATATCTTTTGCTGATTCCAAGTTCATAATTCTTGTAAATATAGTTCTTGAAACAACAGAGAATAGGCAGGCTTTAACTTTGGACTTCCTGGTCTTTTTCTTTCTATGGGTCTTGAGTTGAGTCATGATGGGGTTGTCAAGCGATGGAGGAACATTATAGTCTTCTTCTATAGCTTTCCAAAGTTTCAATACTTTAAGATATACACAGCCCAAGCTTGATAGTTGTCAACATAAAAAATAGGCAGTAGAACAATGGAGAAATTGTATGATGTAGACTCCATCCTATGAAAGGTATTGTGTTTCTGGTTTGTATCTCAACTCATAGGTCCCTCAAGAGAAGTGCTCTAATATCAATTATAGCATAACTTAGAACTATATAATCCTAATTTAACCATCGTTGGTTTGCAAGAAGATAGAAAAGTATTTGACAGACAAAAGAGAGAAAGAGAGCTTTGTATTTAAGCACGCTCATACAAATTTATTCACTATATTGCTCTTTATATAGAACTGAAACATAACAAAAAGCATATAAAAACTAATTCAGAATCATAACTAACAGATTCCTAATATCAAGCTTTGATTCTTAAGATCAAGCCATATCAGAAATATGCAACAAAAAAATCCTAAAGATCTAGTTGTTAAAGATTATATCTTAAAGATTTGGTTGTTAATATATTATATCCTAAAGATTTGGTTGTTGACAAATTATTCTACCATAATTTTTGTAATCCAAGGCAATTTTTAACACCGTTGATCGGTGTTAATCTAGCACCATATGGTAGAAACCTTCCTTTCTGAGATGCTAATCTTTTCTACAATTTTTCTAGGAGTGGCTGCCGATCTTTCCTAAGTTTTTGGATGCTGAGGGACAGAACCCAAGCTGAAGGGGAAGTTAATCAATGTTGCAGTTCAAGCGCTTAGCGGCAACCAGCTTTTCCTCCTAGCTTATATTCATACATATCAAAAACCTCTTATGCAATTTGGCTTCAAGCTTGATGCATCTTGTGTTGGAAAATATTTTTGATCTTTAACAAAAATATATTTCCTAAAAATTACTAGAAATTTAAATTCATAAAGAAATTAAAAACAAAAGAAAATAAGAATCATGCCTGGACCGAGATGTGTTAGATGCTGCATTAAGGATCAGTTTTACCGAGATGCGTTAGATACTGCCTTAAGGATCAGTTTTTGCCCTTTCGTGCAGGTTGTAGGCGATCTATCCCTAAGGTACAATAATCGTACAACCCAATGACTCATTCAGATGCCAAAAAAAAAGATCAACAGTAACAATAAAAAATAATATAATAATTTTTTTTTTCTGAACAGATTTAGGCCTAATTGATTCATCCCTCAATCCTAAATCCTTGAGCCTATTTATAGGCTTATCCTAGAAAAGCTCCAATGGCTCGGTCCATAATGGCCTTAAAGGCCTGATAGCCGTTAGTCCCAAATTACATTAGAAACGGCTTAAAGAATGAATTGTTTGGGCCATTTTTGGATGTCCACAAACGTTGGCGAGGCTCGTGTAGCAAGCGTTAGCGAAACACCAGCAACGTCCCCCTTTTTTTTTAATTTAAGCTTTTTTCCAACAATCCATCATAAAAGTTTTAAATTAAAAAAAATAATAAATCAATATAACATAAATTTTAGGACATCTTATACTACACAATAGGTGAAGTATCTTGTGAACTTGAGCCCCACTTAGTATTGATTGTATACATATGAAGGAACCATAGTGGGTTAAACCTTGAACTAGGTCCTTGACTCAGACTTCTACTAATCACACATACAGTATGGATCAATTGGGTTTAAGCGGTCAGCGCATATTAAAGGCCTTGCGCTTAGTATCTTGATTTTTCATGAGAATTGCTTAAGGTTAGCTCAAACCTTTAGTCATAGCCTAATATGACGATTCTCATATAGGTAAATCCTCCAAAGGTATTTGTGACTAATACCAACTTACCTCGGATCCATTAAGAGTATAACTCAACCTTACACGGATTTATTTTGTCACTTTATAAGAGCACTCATCATAGGGATGATTAAAAAAAATTATGCTCTAACACGATCACTCAATCAGTTTCGTTTCTACCACATTTAATCTCTTTCATGGAATCTTCAATCACAGAGGTTGGGTATCCACTGCTGGTGACTAAATAATGGGCTTAAGCCCATCTCCCTCGATCATTCTAGGACTCCTTTCATAGATAATTTCTTGATTAATTGATCTGTCAAATTCTTCTCAGACTTGACAAATTTTAAGAAGATAATATTATTTTTCTTATGTTGTTTTATAGGTTTATGAAGCCGTACTAAGTCCGAAGAATGATATAAACATTTAACAACACAAACAAATGGCATCAAAATGTAATAACAACAAAAAATAGTAAAAAAAATGATCATTATCTTCCTAAGACTATAAATGTTTATGCCCAATGGGATGAAAAAAAAAATTCTAATGCAAGAGACTTTCACCACCGTAAGGTATAAGAAGGTAGAGATGTACACAACTTTCTCCCATGCTCAAGAGGCTGATGCCAATCTTAATTCCTTTAATGGTTACACAAAAAACAAGTTTAATGATAACCATAATTGAAGCAATGGTCGCCAAAACCATTATTCACATTTGGCATTTGGTAATATAATTCCTATATGTCCTTGTATGCTGACAGTTGACATCATGGTTGAACATCACTATATCTAAATCAACATAATTATCAACACATATTGCTTTAGTTTTATATAAAAACTTCTATCATTCATTATACAGAATTCAGGAAGCTGCAGTTGGCCCGGGTGCAATGTTGGATAATTAAGAAGGTGAATAAACCCTAGTTTTCAATGAAATACAGTTTATGGTTTTGTATTTATTCATCCAGTGTACACAAAAACAATGCACAGAGTGCCTGTCAAGTAAGCTATGCCAATGCCTTTTAATGGACTTGATTAATTCTGGTTCAGCTTCTGGCTAAACCCTATCACATAGTAAAATGCAATAGCTTCAAGATCATAATTTAAGAATTATTCTTTTGACACAACCTGGAAAGGATATAGTCAATCATGCATTCTTAGGAACTGGATAATCACTATCTCACATTTTAAATTAAAATATTCTCAGAAATCAATAAGGCTAGCAAAATTTGGTCAAAAATAAAGAATATTAAACCAATCATCATATGCTAGGACATGCACATTATAGTTGGTCAGCAACAGCATTTAAATGACCAGCCTGGTCAACAAAACTTAAAATGCATGCAACACAATTAAGAAAAACTATGCTCCAAGGAAAAGTTGCACGCTTAACAAATATTCTTTATTTGCTCTTGCTTCAGTAGAGAATAGTGGAGCATGGAGTTCTTCCATATGTTTTTTGGTGCATTAGTTGAAACAAGTGCACATTCACATGCACATGCATGTATCCTTAGAATCAGCATATAATAATATATGATGAAGGATGAAATCATCATTGCATTATTGACCGCTCATATCGGCGATTGGGTCACACCCAATCCAAACACCCTGCTAGCCAGCTGGTATAACATCCTAGCGACAAAGCCAAGTCACCTCTGACAAAGTGGGGTCGTCCTGACAATCCGAACCATCCTCATACTTCGGCCATCCAAGACCGCTCATATCGGCGATTGGGTCACACCCAATCCAAACACCATGCTAGCCAGCTGGCATAACATCCTAGCGACGAAGCCAAATCACCTCTGACAAAGTGGGGTCGCCCCGACAATCTGAACCATCCTCATACTTCGGTCATCCGAGCCGAGCCATTCCTCGGTAACCCGAGCTATCCTCATACTTCGGCCATCTGAGCCGAGCCATTCCTCGGCAATCCGAGCTATCTCCATGCCTCGGCCATTCGAGCCGATCCATTCTATACATCGGAAAAACAGGTTATTCCTCATTCAGGCCAAACCACGGCATTTAAAATACCTCTGTGGAATCCGGCGAGGAGAGTTCGAATCCACTATAGTTGGATAAGATTTCAGGCGGCAAATCATGCCCAGAAGTAGCCTAGGACCTGCAAGAGTGGCCTAGGTCTGTGATCATTGAACTTCAAGGCATCAACCAGCTCTCCCAGCCGTCGATCCTCTAACTGACAAGATACGGACCTTACTGGCCTCATAACAAATTTGATTCGAATCCTAACAGTTTTCAGACCCCATCCAGGGCACGTCCAAGGAATAAGGTGATCATCTATAAATACCACGACACTCCAATCTCTCAGGTACACGTGCAAACCCTAAGCAATCTCTTACGCCTTCATTCACCCACTGAATCTCATACTCCATTAGAGCTCTCGCAAGGGCCTTGAGGAACATTTCTCTGTGAAGAGTCTTCTCCTCACATCTGCTTGCTGTGAATCTCCATTGACTTGGGCATCGAAGGGTCCCCCGTAGAGGGTAACCCCCACAGCACCCTCTGCATGCGGACTGTCTTGCAGGTTTCCTTCCGAGGCGACAAGATCGGCGTCCGAATCAGAAGCCGGAAGCGCACCCGAGTCGAAGAACGGATTTCCGCAGCAACAAATTGGCGCTAGAGGAAGGGCCTCAAGTCCCATAAACTTGTGATCCAGGAGACAAGACTCAAAAATCAAAGCAAAGCATCTTCTAATGACCAATCGGAAGAGATCTACATCTGAAGCTCAAGACCAGGCCGCCTCTCAAAGGCCTGATCCGATTAGCGATGCAGCACCTCCGCTACCACCGCCACTGAAACTCCTTTGCCGCCGGCAACGGCGGTAACCCTGGACCAGTTCGCCACTCTGGTTCAGCAGGTCCAAGCATTGACCCAGTTGGTCCAGGGGTTCTAGGCGATCCCTAGAACTGCTATCCCTGCCTCTCAGCCTCATGAGGAGGCCGCTGCCCTAGCCTTGCTAGCGATCTCTTCTTCTGATCCGTCTGGGGTGGCGGATCGCGGTCACCGGCCCACAAAGGCGAAGCCGACGCTGCAGCGAGCTGGAGGGAAGAGCCCACTCAGATCCAGGCGGGTTTGCTTCCTCTCTCTGGTGTCCTCCAAGGATTCGACACCGCTGCCATCTTCTCCTCGCCCGATCCCTCATACCACTCTGGATGAAGGGATCAGACAGCAGATGCAGAGATGCGGCAAGAATGGGGTCGGGAGTTGGATGCCGCCAGGCAAGCTCCTCCATCCCAGCCGAAAGCGGAGCAGGGCATCCCCTTCTCTGAGAGGATCATGAGGGAAGTAATTCCCCCTCATGTCAAGCTCCCTACTATCGAGCGTATCATGGATCCACCGATCCCGACGACCACCTCAGTAGCTTCAGATCCATCATGATGTTCCACGGGGCATCAAATGTGATCCTGTGCAGAGCCTTCCCCTCCACTTTAAGGGGATCTGCCCGAACCTGGTTCAACAGCTTAAAACCAGGTTCCATTGATTCTTTTGACGAGCTGAGCTATCTGCTCATTAGCCAGTTTGTCAGTAACCGTTGCCAGCGATGGAGATCTGACTCCCTCTCCGAGATCAAGCAAAGAGAGGGGGAGTCGCTGAAGAGTTACCTCAGCCACTTCAACACGACCCTCCTAGAAGTCGACCATCTCAACCACGAGGTGGCCATGTCCGCCCTGCCAGAGGAGTATCCAAGGAGAGAGACTTCTACCTAGCTCTGGAGGTTAATTACCCAAAGAGCCTCTCAGACATGATGTCCCTAGCGGACAAGTACGCCAGGATGGAAGAATCAAGGAGGTCAGCTCGCGCCGAGCAGCTGAAGAAGAAAGAGGCAAAGGGCTCGGACAAGCAGTGAGCACATCGCGCGCTAGCCCGCCTCGCCACCGCAGAGCTCCTTCGCCGCCGCCTCGAGACCGGACTCGGAGTCCGGCCCTTAGGTTTGACCGCTATACTCCCCTTACCGCGCGAGAGTGCAAATCCTGATGGAGATCGAGCGTCAGCTTCCTTGACCCCCTCCTCTTCAAGGCAACGAAGCGCAGAGGGACCTGGCTAAGTACTACCGCTTTCATTGGGATTGCGGGCATGATACTGAGGACTATTGGCAGCTCAAAAACGAGATCGAGCAATT
The DNA here is from genome assembly GCA_900491605.1 of Calamus simplicifolius. Lineage (NCBI taxonomy): Eukaryota > Viridiplantae > Streptophyta > Magnoliopsida > Arecales > Arecaceae > Calamus > Calamus simplicifolius. Next base: position 633,351 of record UESW01003944.1, on the reverse strand, counting down.
GATCTGGCGAGGCAGACTGAACCGGTTCAGGGGCCCCCCTGAGCCGATTAATGAAGAGAATTGCCAACCAGAACCTCGCCAACTCCCACCACTAAATCCTTCAGTTATCGGCAATGTCAATGTGATAACGGCAGCCAGATCACCATCTTTTTGGCCAGGCGAGGAGGAGAACCCATCGAAGAAAGCTCGGGTCGATGAGCTCACCTTCTCTGATGAAGACCTACGGGAGGTATAGTACCCCCATGATGATGCTCTGGTTGTATCTTTAAATATGAACAATTATGATGTACATCGATTTTGGTTGATAGTAGAAGTTCTGTTAATGTTCTTTATTTTGATGCCTTTGTGAGGTTAAAATTTCGGGTAGAAAGGCTCCGACCGGTGGAGTCCACCTGGTGGGCTTCACAGGTGACTCATAACCCTGAAGGAGTTATCACTCTGTCAGTCCGAACCGGCACCTGGCCCCATGTGGCTACCGTGTTCATGGATTTCCTCGTAACCAAGCTCAGATCTTCCTACAATGCCATCCTCGGTAGACCGGGGCAAATCTCTCTCAAAGCCATCATTTCCATTCCCCATCTCGCCATGAAATTCCTAACTGAATGGGGAGTGGGGGTTGTTGAGGAAGTTAGATCAAAGCTCGGTATTGCTTTGTTGCCGACCTCCAATCCAGAAAGCCCGAGATGGACGGGCTGGATGCTCGAGAAGATCTCACTGAGCAACGACGAGAGCCGGTCGAAGAATTGGAGGAGGTACCACTCGACGAGGCTCGGCCCGACCGAATTATAAAGGTCGGATTGCAGCTCGAAGGAAAGCTTCGATAAGAATTGATTGAGTTCCTTCGGAGGAATGCCGATGTCTTTGCCTGGTCTACGTCGGATATGCCTGAATCAGCCCAGACGTCCTGGTCCACCGCCTCAGCATGGAAAAACATTCAGGCCCATTAAGCAGAAGAAGAGGAGCTTCGCCCTAGAGCGCCAAAAGGCCATCGAAGAAGAGGTGGATAAGCTCATCAAAGCCAAGTTTATCCGGGAGGTTAGTTACCCTGACTGGCTGGCAAACATGGTCATGGTGAAGAAGTCGAATGGCAAATGGAGGATCTGCATCGACTTCACTGACCTCAATAAGGCCTGTCCAAAAGATAGCTTCCCTCTTCCGCGGATCGATCAGCTCATGGATTCAACTTCAGGCCATCAAATGCTAACTTTTATGGATGCCTATTCGGGCTACAACCAGATCCGAATGGCGCTCGAAGACGAGGAGAAAACCGCCTTTATCACCGACCGATGTATCTATTGCTACCGAGTTATGCCCTTTGGTTTGAAAAATGCAGGTGCCATCTACCAAAAGCTAGTCAACAAAGTCTTCAAGGAGCAAATCGGTCGAAACATGGAGGTGTATGTTGATGATATGTTGGTAAAAAGCAAGGAGGCATCCCAGCATATCGAGGACCTTGCAGAGAGCTTCGCTATACTTTAAAAATATCAGATGAAGCTCAATCCCACCAAATGTGCCTTCGGAGTCAACTCCGAAAAATTCCTCGGCTTCATGGTTTCACAGCGTGGTATCGAGGCAAACCCTCAGAAAATCCAAGCCCTGCAACAAATGGCTCCGCCAGGGTCAGTCAAGGACATGCAGCACCTCACCAGGAGGGTAGCGGCCCTCAGTCGCTTAATTGCTCGATCGGCCGAGAAATGCCTTCCCTTCTTCAAAGTGCTTTGGTCAGCAAAAACTTTCAGTGGACCCCAGACTGCCAGAAGTCCTTCGAAGACCTCAAGAAATACCTCAGCTCGCCACCTCTCCTTAATAGCCCGAAGCCAGGGGAGGTGCTGAATCTGTACCTGGCAGTCTCTAAAATGCTGTTGGCTTGGTGCTAACCAGAGAGGAGAACAGAGTCCAAAGGCCTATCTATTATGTCAGTAAACTACTCAAAGATGCTGAAACGAGGTACATTCAGGTCGAGAAAATGATCCTAGCTCTAGTAACATCGGTCCGAAAGTTGTGGCCATACTTCCAGGCGCATACTGTCATCGTCCTGACCGACCAACCTCTCAAGGCAATTATCCATCGTCCAGAAGCATTGGGAGAATGACCAAATGGGCTATCGAGCTGAGCAAGCATGACATTCAATATCAGCCTCGTCCAGCCATTAAAGCCCAAGTTCTAGCAGACTTCTCCTTGAATGCACTATTCCCAAAGATGGCTCTATTTCGGATACCCCCGGAGAACCAAAGCCCAGCGCCCCATGGTTGCTTCACATCGATGGATCCTCCAGTGGGCAGCTCTGGCGCTGGCCTGGTGTTCACCAGTCTGGAGGGCGCAGCCTTTGAATATGGCATTCATTTCTCCTTCCCAGCCTCAAATAATGAAGCGGAGTATGAAGCCCTGCTCTCCGAACTCCAAATCGTCCGTGAGCTTAAAGTCAAGAAACTGATTGCCTACACCGACTCCCAATTGGTGGCTGGGCAGGTGCAGGAAGAATTTGAGGCTTGAGAGCCGAGTATGATTTGGTATCTCCAAAAGGTGTGCGATCTATCTTCCTATTTCGATGAATTTAAAATTGTCCAGATCCCAAGGGCTGAAAATGCGCACGCCGACCTACTGTCCCTTGGCAACTACGGAGTCGATGGATCTCGAGCAAAAATTCCACCTAGAGGTCCTAGAGAAGCCAGCATCGTCGATGTTGATCACATGATGCATGTTGACACCGAACCATCCTGGATGGACCCCCGCACCAGTACCTCAAAGAAGGGTTGCTGCCCACTGATAGAAAGGAAGCAAGGAAGTTGAAATTGCAATCCTCTCATTATGTTCTGATTGATGATCGGCTATATAAGCGATCCTTCTTCATGCCATTGCTCAAATGCCTCCATCCATCAGAAGCCGATTACGCTCTTCGGGAGGTTCATGAAGGCATATGTGGCAATCACCTCGGCAGCCGTGCCCTGTGCCACAAAGTGCTACGCCAAGGATATTATTGGCTGACGATGCAGAAAGATGCTGATGACATTGTCCGAGCCTGATGTGCCAATGACACTCAAATATTCAGAGGCTCCCCTCTGCTCACCTGACTTCTATCTTATCCCCCTAGCCATTCGCCAAGTGGGGAATGGATATACTTGGCCCTTTCCCCCTCGCAACGGGGCAAAGGAAGTTCTGTTTGTTGCAATTGATTTTTACTAAGTGGGTCGAAGCCAAAGCAGTCGCCCAGATAACCGAAGCTCGGGCTAAAGACTTCGTGTGGAGGTCCATTATCTGCCGCTTCGGTCTTCCCCACACCATCATCACCGACAACGGGAAGCAATTTGATAATCCGAAGTTTCAGGAGTTCTGCGAGGATCATGGCATTCTTCATCGCCTGACATCGGTCGAACATCCTCAAGCTAATGGAGAGGCCGAGGTAACAAATCGAACTCTATTGCAGGGAATTAAAGCTCGGCTCAGCCAAGCGCGAGGCAGATGGGCGGAGGAGCTCCACCATGTGCTGTGGGCGTGCCGAACCACCAAAAGGGCTCCCACGGGCCAGACTCCATTCAAGATGGCCTTCGGCACTGAAGCTGTTATCCCCGTGGAAGTCGGGCTCCCCTCCCCTCGCACCGAAGGCTACTCGGAAGAATCCAATGATGAACAACTCCGAACCAATATTAACTTGATAGAAGAAGTCAGGGAGAAAGCCCGATCCGGATGGCGGCTTACCAACAAAGAGTTGCCCGCTACCATTCAACCAGAGTCAAAGGGAAGTTTTTCTCCCCGGATGATCTGGTACTTCGGAAGGCATCCGTCTCAAAGCCACTGGAGCAAGGAAAGCTGTCTCCTAATTGGGAGGGTCCTTACAAATTACGGAGGTAAGCAAACCCGGAACCTATAAGCTCCAAGATCTAAATAGAAAATCTATTCCCCGGACGTGGAACTTGGACAATCTCTACATCTATCATCAATGAGAGTATGCCCTCCCTGAACTTACCTTATCCATTGAGTTAAACCTTCAAAGATTCGAAAAATTTCTATTTTTATTGGTTTCTTTGATGGCTACAATGAGAGATAGGTTTATAAATCCTCGATCGGGCCAAGATCTCCGGATCTTGGCCGTGCCAAGTAAAATATATCCCAGCCGGACTGAAAGGACTCCGTACCTTGGCAGTGCCAAGTAAAATATAATCTTTATAAATCCTCGGCTGGGCCGAGCGATCTCTGTACCTTGGCAGCGCCAAGTAAAATATAATCTTTATAAATCCTCGGCCGGGCCGAGCGATCTCCGTACCTTGGCAGTGCCAAGTAAAATATAATCTTTATAAATCCTCAGTCGGGCCGAGCGATCTCCGTACCTTAGCGGCGCCAAGTAAAATATAATCTTTATAAATTCTCGGTCGGACCGAGCGATCTCTGTACCATGGCAGCACCAAGTAAAATATAATCTTTATAAATCCTCGGCTGGGCCGAGCGATCTCCGTACCTTGGCAGCGCCAAGTAAAATATAATCTTGAAGCCTCGGCCAAACCAAGTGATATATTATTTAAAGCATCGGCCAATCCAAGTGATGATCTCCGTATCTTGGCAGCGCCAAGTAAATATAATCTTTATAAATTTTCGGTCGGGCCGAGCGATCTTCGTACCTTGGCAGCGCCAAGTAAAATATAATATTTATAAATCCTCGACTAGGTCGAGCGATCTCCGTACCTTGGCAGCGCCAATAAAATATAATCTTGAAGCCTCGGCCAAACCGAGTGATATATTATTTGAAGCCTTGGCCAATCGAGTGACGATCTCCGTACCTTGGCAGCGCCAAGTAAAATATAATCTTTATAAATCCTTGGCCAAGTCGAGCAATCTCCGTACCTTGGCAGCACCAAGTAAAATATACTCTTGAAGCCTCGGCCAAACCGAGTGATATATTATATGAAGCCTCGGTCAAACCGAGTGATATATTATCTGAAGCCTTGGTCAAGCCGAGTGATATATTGTCTGAAGCCTTGGTCAAACCGAGTGATATATTATCTGAAGCCTCGGTCAAACCAAGTGATATATTATCTGAAGCCTCGGCCAAACCGAGTGATATATTCTTGAAGCCATGGTTAAGCCGAGTGACGGTTTCCGTACCTTGGCAGTGCCAAGTAAAATATATTCCTGGAAGCCTCGGCCTAAACGAGTAATTTCTCAAACACTCTGATGCAACTAAGACGTCCTATTATGCTTCGGTAGAGGTTAATAACCTTTCTCCACTTATCAGCAAGATTATGCAAGTTATTTCTTTTCAAAGAAATACGTACTTCGTTCCTTAAATATGACCATGCTTGTTGCATAACTCCACAGGGCCGCCCAGGCCTTTCTCTGACCTACACAGAGATAAACACTTCCCTCACAGGGGACTAAATGACACATTGGCAAAAACAAAGTAGTAAAACGCTGCTGAACTTATAGATTATGCTACGGATGAAAAGCATAAAATGAGAGTAGCAACTCTCGACACAATCACATCAGAAAAAGAAATAGATGTCACAAAAAGAAAGAGTAGAAACTTTTTTTATTAATATGAAAAAATTACAACCTCTTGAGAGGCATTACAAGTGCATCATAGCACAGGAAATAAAAACAAATAAAAGCTCGATTGAGCAGCTTCGGTCGATAATGATGTCTTTAAATCCGACCCCAAAAATCAGAGAAACTGGACAAGCTCCGTTGAGCCACTGGTTAATCCCAAAGAGCAAAGTAAGCCATCCACGGATCCCTCGGATGAACGCGTGGAGGGATCATAACTAGGTCAAGGTCCCGTAGGTGCTTATGCCAATGAAGCATCCCCCCAAGTGGGATGCTGGACTACTGGCCACTGCCCAACAATAAAAGGCAGAGAACCAGCAGTCCAAGACCACCCTCCCCCCTCTTCACATGGAGAAAGATTCCTCAGGCGGATGAGCTGAGGAATCCAAGCTGAGGGGGAGGCGAAGTTCATATAAATCACGGGGGATGCACATGCTCTGCATTTCCTGTGATCCCCATGGTAGTTGGCAAAGGACACATATGAAGCGTATACGTGCGCTCCCCATATGACCTCTGCGGACCTCCCGTGTGCTCTCCATATGATCTCCGAGAATTCTCCCTTGAGGACAGCTTGCTCTTCAGCAGCTTCTTCATCGCCCCAGCTATCTGGGGCAAACCAACTTGCAAAAGGAAAACTCAGTTTTCTACTCTCAACTCAATGAAACAGACGCCATGAAAACCCTTGCAAGTCACAGAAAGGGAAGGCCTTGGGAGATAGCCCAGCACGGTCAGCTCCCCCCGCTTTATAGGCAACAGATCGGGAACAACTATTAAAGCAGGAAGCTCCGGGATTCAAAACGCCGTGGCCACGCTACCACGTGGCGGTTCAGGATAAAAGGGCACTTTTCAAAGCGCGGCGAACACATTTCCCAGGCCATGATGCACGATAAAAGATTTCCCTCTGATCTCGAATCAAGATCCTTAAATGCGGGAAATCATCGCCGGTCCTTGAGATACGGGCAGGCCTAGAAATCATTTGTGAAAACGATGTCATCCAATGGCAATTGAATGCTTATGCGTACGTTAAAAAGACCCATGTTGAAAAGGCCAACGGGATAAATGCCTTACGCAAAAAACAAAGCGTCCTTCGCGAATTACAAATCCATCTCGTCGTCCGGGCAGAAAACGAGACAATTTTTCATAGACAGGACTATCCATCAAATCTCGACCCCAGTCGAGGTACTCGTGCAGTTTTTGGTCATATCGTGCCGAACCATTTTATGCCTCGGCCAAATGAGCCAATTTCTTATTTCGGATAGATGAACTATCTGCCTAGCCTTATCCTCGACTGGGACGTTTCCCAAGGTTCTAGCTGAACTATTCTATGCTTCGGCGCGTCGAACCATCTGCTTGGCCTCGGCCTCGACCGAGACATTTCCTTAAGTTCAAACCGAGCTAGCTTACGTCAGCAAAGCAAATTAGTTCAACTTCAAATAAACGGAACATTCAATTTGGAAAGGATAAACCAACCTAGGAATGCGAATTGATTATGATTCGTTCGCCGTCAGGAAAGACAAGTGACAAAAAGATCGTCCGAAAAAGACAAACAAGTGGAGATGAAAGATCCATTCATTTAAAAGTTTCGGCCAGATTACAAATCTGAGAAGCAAAAATACACAAGCAACCCTTAAGAATCAGGGTTTGGATCAGTCCCAGGAGCCTCCTCGGTAACATCCGGGAGGACTTGACTTGCTTCACCCACTTCAAATGTTGTTGGTTCCTCGACAGCGAGCTGAGGGCGTTCTTCGGGAGCCGCAGCCTCATTAGGGCCCAGGATAGCGTCAAGATCGACGTCTGAAATATCCTCATACTCAGCTTCTTTGGCCCCCGGGGTACATGCATCAAAACGTTCGGTATCCAAAAAGGATAAATCCCACTCGGATGCGCCCGAGAGATCTTCGCTGAGTTTCTTCCTTGCCGAACCTAAATGCATCGGCACAAGCCTCTCTACGCTCCTCAAAAAATTGGGCAGAACTGTTGTACTCCTCCATAGCCGAAGCGATTCGGTTATCGGCTTCAGTTAACTGGCCCTCGAGATCGAAGTTCATCTGACGACTCGCGAACAATTCCACCCTTAGAGCTTTAAATTGCTCCTGCGTCTCGAACTCGATTTTGCCCATCTGCAAAACACCATAACATTGAGTCCATGAACAAAAGAAAAGTACCGAAAGCAAACAAATGGGAAGACGCTATACCTCTTCCTCCCGCTGAGCCATTTCATTGCTCAGCTCCTGAACCTTTTCCAAGGCCTTCAGCTTGGATGACTTATTTAGTTGAAGACTCTCCTTGAGGTCATTAATTCGGGACTGCTTGTCCCCAACTTCCCCGAGATTGATCGAGATCTTCGGTAAGCCGAGCAATCTGCTCATTTTGCTATTTCAGCCGATTCTCCATATCGGCGAATTCCTTATTCAGATCGGCGAGCTGAGCCTGCTGCCGCTGGCACTTGCGTTCCTCCTCCTTGAGCCTCCTGCTCCAATTATTTTTATCTTCGGAATGACTAGCCCTCAGCTGGTTCCACCTCTTATCGAAATACTGCTGCATGGTTTTAACGTTGTCGTCATGCTTCGCCTTAATCTGGGATAACTCTAGGCAAGCCTTGTCTGATTGTTTGCGGAAACCCTAGAGCTCTTTGACTTGGGTTTCGAGCTGAGAGGCCCTTTCGGCTGCAAGCCGGTGAGACTCGCTCCTCTCAAAATCTGCCCTAGTGGATGCCAAGGCCTGGAAACCGACTGGTTAATCCACCCTCGCCGAAGGTCGGCCGCTTCCTTCTGGCCTGAGCGCAGGCCCCAATGGCCAAATTTAAATGCCAAGTCAGCGCTCTTGTGACCAAAGCATTCTGCGAGAAAAACATAAGTGAGAAACCACGGCACGACCAACCAATCAAGAATTACAACCTCGGTGCAGTAACTTACCCGGGAGATGTAGTTTGAAGCCATCGTCATGAGAGTAGCATTATTAATTTCGGGGAGAAGGAAAGCATCCTTCGGTGCCCCGAGCCAGCCGAAAGCCACCTCAATGATATCCTCGGCGGCAGGCTCGTCCGCCGAGGAACTCCCCCCGGTGCACAAAACGGACCTCATCAAGGTGGTAAGCATATCATCCACCTCCGGGCTGTGGACAAAGGAGCTCATGGCCGAAGAGCTGGCCTGAGGAACTTCGACCCGAGGGACCATCCGTTCGGCTTCCCATGTCAAAACTCTAACCTGCAAGGCCTCGAACGCTTCGGCCTCGACCGAAGGAACCTCGGCCCGAGCATCTCCTTCATTCAGTGACTCTTCTTCTTCTTCCTCTTCTACTAACGATTTGCCTCCGACAGACTCCACCTGGACTTCAACCTCTTCCATGACGTCCCCAGGGACCGTGGGAGAGGGATCCTCAGCGGGAGGTACACGACCTCCACCAGCCTTTCGACAGGCTGCTTTGCTTGAGCTTCGGCAGCCACCGTTGCCTCTCCTAACCCCTCTACCTGAGCAGGGGTCTCTTCCATATGCGGTGGACTCCTCACCACTGGTGACTGAGGAACCTCCGACAGAGGATCGCTGGACCGACTGGCGACATCTCCTCGGCATCGTCTAACACGACTACTACTTGGAGAGGGGAAACCTCAGCAGCTCCCTTCGAGCTCCCCCCAGTGATTTCCTCTGCTACTTTGCCCCCCTCTGGTAGGGAGGGCTCCTCAACCACGGTCTGCACTCCCGCTTCCTCCCTTATTGGGACGGGAGAGTGGTGACTGGAACCGTCCCTCCTCGGTCCCTTCGAGCGAGTCCCGGAGGGGCGAGACCTCTTCTCGGATCTATGTCTTTCCCCAGAGCTGGAGCCCTATGACGCTTTCCCAGCTCCTTCTTCATTGGCCCACAAACGTGGACCTCTCGGCTGAAAACATAGCGGATGTTCAGTTAAACAGTGGCAGGATCACATAAACATGCTGACCATTAGAACAAAGACTCACCCTGAGGGTCGATGGAGCTAAGCCCAGCGGCGAAAAGGGCATCCTTTGCTAACAAGGTGCTGGCAGAGGCCTCCTGACCGCTGCGAAGGGTAGCCAGATCCCTTTTCTCCTGCTCGCTCAACTCCATACGTGCCTCTGGATCCTTCACATAACTAGCCCATCCTCTCAGAAAATTTGAGCCGATGTTTCCTTCGGCAATAAGAAATCGGGACTTCCACCCCTTTATCGAAGAAGGGTTATCAGAAATCATCTTAAATGACTTCCAGGGGCCAATGTAGGGCCACTCAGAACTCCTCTCGGAAACCAGATTGTAACAAACTCAAAATAAGGGAAGAGTCGCAGTCACCCCAACGCGACTACACATCGAGATGAACCCGACGAGATTGCGCCAGCTATTCGGAGCCACCATCGTTGGGCATATGTTGTAAAACCTCATCACCTCCTGTATCAACGGGTGAAGAGGAATCAGAGACCTACCCTCAAGCTCTCCTCGTAGAAGAAAACCCCCGGCTTAGCTCGGTTGAAACCCGGTGCTTGATCCTAGGCGCCCATAAGGCTACATCCAGAGGAACTCTATAATGGCGATGGATCCTATCCAGATCGTCTAAGGTTACCTCAGAAGCAACATCGCCTGGACCACTCATATTGGCGAATAGGGGGTAAGACACGAACAGACAAGCAAGGGCTCAGAGAGAAAGCGAAAAATCTCTGTGGCAGGGATAAAAGGGCATTGCAGAAGGAGCGCTGCCCCAGCCCTCTTTAAATAAGTGCTTCAGAAAGAAAGCCCTAGACGCCAAAAACCCCGATATGGGCGCCAGAAATAAAGGAGTCCTGCCACGCGGAACTTCCGCTATCGCGACTTGATGGAAACGAGGCGTTTCCTCCTCGAGCTGCGGCGAAAAATGATGACGAAATAGTGGCCCATCATTTACGAGGTTATCATTGTCTGCCTTTTTGAATCCCCCAAATAAGATTGCTCCAGAATTCTACTCCCTATATCCGAACTTACACTTGGGACTAGGGAGTGGGGGGAATGTGATGAGGGGTAAAATCATCATTGCATTATTGGCCGCTCATATCGGCGATTGGGTCACACCCAATCCAAACATCTGCTAGCCAGCTGGCATAGCATCCTAGCGACGAAGCCAAGTCACCTCTGACAAAGTGGGGTCGCCCCGACAATCCGAACCATCCTCATACTTCGGATATCCGAGCCGAGCCATTCCTCGGTAACCCGAGCTATCCTCATACTTCGGCCATCCGAGCCGAGCCATTCCTCGGCAATCCGAGCTATCTCCATGCCTTGGCCATTCGAGCCGATCCATTCTATACCTCGGAAAAACAGGTTATTCCTCATTCAGGCCAAACCACGGCATTCAAAATACCTCTACAGAATCTGGCGCAGGAGAGTTCAAATCCACTATAGTTGGATAAGATTTCAAACGGCAAATCATGCCCAAAAGTAGCCTATGACCTGCAATAGTGGCCTAGGTCTGTGTGATCATTGAACCTCAAGGCATCAACCAGCTCTCCCAGCCGTCGATCCTCTAACTGACAAGATACTGACCCTACTGGCCTCATAACAAACTTGATTCGAATCCTAACAGTTTTCAGACCCCATCCAGGGTACGTCCAAGGAATCAGGTGATCATCTATAAATACCACGGCACTCCAACCTCTCAGGTATGCACACAAACCCTAAGGCAATCTCTTACGCCTTCATTCACCCACTGAATCTCATACTCCATTAGAGCTTCGCAAGGGCCTTGAGGAACATTTTTATGTGAAGAGTCTTCTTCTTACATCTGTTTGTTGTAAATCTCCACTGACTTGGGCGTTGGAGTGTCCCTCGCAGAGGGCAACCCTCACAGCATTCTCTGCGTACGGACTGTCTTGCAGGTTCCCTTCCGAGGCGATGAGATTGGCATCCAGATCAGGAGCCAGAAGCGCACCCGAGTTAGAGAACGGATTTACACGGTAATAATATATTATGCTGCTAAAAAGTACATTACTCCCTCAAAAGGATATTATGCTGCTAAAAAGTACATTACTCCCTCAAAAGGAAATCATGAAGCTCGTATAAACTAGAGGGTATAAGAATGATCCTAATAATAAATTTTCTGTTCTTAGTTTTTGCAATTTCATCAGAAGTTAGAACCATTTTTACACCCTCAAAAGCAGCTTGCCTTTTATCCATTCGGATCTTGTTTCACCAATTTGCGACACAGTGAACCACGTATAGTGCTGCTTGCTATGCTTAGCCCAAATCAAACCAGTAATGATTTAAGTTGAATCGATTTATTGGCCATATATATTACAACATAAAAAAGAACACCGCACTCAATAAAAATTGAGATATGTATTTCCTGTTCCTACCAGTATTTAATATCAGAAACTTAATAATATATACACATTATGTTCAAATTAGTTTCATAAAAGCATGAAGAAGAACAGCATGCAAGCTACAAACTTAACTAAATACATAATATAGTAGGGACGATGTAATAATTTCAGAATCGTACGTAGAACAGCTTACTTGGTTCTAGAACAAAAAGTTGAAGGTTTAACATTATAATTTAAATTTTTAAAATTAATAGTTTTTTAAATAATTTCTAAATTTTGAATTTAATAATTCAAACTTAAATTTGAGTTTCAAAAATTTAAAAAGTTTATAATATAAAAAAGGGCATATTTGTAGGTATAAATTTTTCATTAATTCATTTATTATTAGCTAAGCAAGTAGAAAGTAATGATTTTTTTTACATAAATAGATAATAATATATTTTTTTAAGGTTATGCATATATGAAAAATGCTATGTGAAATTAAATAAGTATATTTAATTAAAAACTTTCATGTATTATTATATTTAATTTTAAAATAATATATAATTCATCAAGTCATCATTGGTAGGCATTAGAAATGTATTTGATTGAAAAACTTACATTAGTTAGTATATCCATATATATATATATATATAAGAATTTGATTGAAAACTTCAAATAAATTTATATGCTTCTCATAAGATTGCTCCTTATATTTGTTCTTTTGGTAATGGTAGTTATGCTTTTCTTTAAAATCTTAGGTGCGCTTCTTTCTTATTTTTCACAAGAACCATTAAATTTTTGCTCTTTAAACTCTTTCCTACACCTACCAACTATTTGTTTCTTAAGTTGGTGAGATCAGCTTATGTAGAATTATTTAGGATTAGTTGCACAAGTGGCTTCTTTTACGTTAAATAAATATAAACCACGTTATTCCCTGTGGTCAATATCTACAGAATAATCTATAATCAGACCAGACTAAAGTATGAAAATTTAAGCACTGTCGGTAGTCGAAAGTTATCAAGAGCTAATCCTTGATGGATTAAAATATATATATTCAAATGGATATTTTTAACAACGCTGTTTTTAGATTGGATCAAATGAAGCACGCCTCGTCGGTCGGAATATAAATTAATAAGTCAGTCTGGAGTTTAAAAATTGGAGCATCATCAGCAGCCATTAATTAATATGAAACCAGACCATCCTCGATGGATTAAAATACAGTGTAATGACTTTGATTTGAATAATTGATGGGCAAACACCTGCAAGCTTCGACCTTGTGATGACCAAAAGGATGAGTTAAACATAGTAAGAAGTACTGCTTCCTCTTCCTTGATTTAAGCTTCTAAGTTGGTAACCAGAAACAAACAGGACGCAATCTCAGCCTGAGAGTCATCAGATGACAATGTTGAGAATTAAACAAATCAAGCTGTGTTTGGTACAATTGTTGGGAATCAACAGGTAGCTGTTGTCCTTTCAAACAACAGTTGTTAAGGATATGCAATGGCTGTTCTAAGCCAACCGTTGGCCATCCTTAACAACTATCACCTCGCCTTCAATGGCTGTACCAACGAAGATAAATGGGATCACCCGTTCCATGAGCTCAACACTCTTAGCATGAAGTGCCTTGTGAGTAATTCTTGAAACGAAGGGCGCCTGGATTGTTAACAGGGGGTCAAATGAAACGCTTGACCGTCTCACTGGATGCAGTTAATCTATTCCTTTCATTTAATTATTATTAGATTACTGTACTTGACCGCAACTGGACATCCAGCGTGAGGGACATGCCAGGGGCCCGTGATCTTAGTTCACGAGGAGAAGGACCACCTGACTTCTGGTCTGCTCCTGGTTTGCCGATCTTTTAACAACTAGGCCATGTTGATCAAAATAATTCAAAACCAGAATTATTATTATTATTATTATTATTTTACACCAGTGTTTAAAAATGTTTTAGGTGTGAAACAAGGCGCAAGTGTGCTTAAAATTAATCTATTGCTGATAAAAAAACTGGTTCTAATAGTTAAGGAGAGACAAACCAAGGGTGGGAAATTAATTCTCTTAAAAAAAAAAATTTGGGTGTCACAAAATACAGCTGATCTTTATGCATATTTTTTGACATGCTTGTTGTCAGTGTCCTTACAAAAGGTTTTCTTCCATCCACTGAATTTTGTCATGCAAAATAATTACTTGGTGCATCCTGTTTGGAAGACCAGGGCTGATATATATCTTGAAATCCAAATCCAAGGAATTGTGATTTGGTTTTTGCTTGAGATGGATGTTGATCCAAAATTTTTTTTTGGAGATACATGGAGGGGAAAGCTGATCCAAACTAATCAAACCAGAAGAAACCTGAGCCAACTCATGGGTCTTCTCCATTTCTCAGGCGTGCATGCTGTTTGTAAATCAGAGCTTTTCTTTAAGCCAATCATGGTTTCAAACTTCCACCTGGAATCCAAGGCTTGCATTTATGTAGATGAAAGCAATGTCATATCCCATTTGAAGAGTGAGTGTGATCCAACTTTTGTGGCCACTCTTAAGAAATAGTGAATTAAATCTGAAAAATTTGGAATCTTAAAAGTATGGGAAAGCCATGTGAAGATAATAATGAAAACTGAAAAGTTTGTCACTTTTCTCCCTGGCAAAAGAAAAAAGTTCCCAACAGAAGTATCCCAGTAACTAAGGGATACCAACTACCAACAAGGCATTTCAAGCCATAAGCCTTTAAACCTAACTAACAAACAAAGAAGTGTGGAGTTTCCTCTCTAGCAATGGTTTAAATAGTATAGCAGGTCTGGTAACCACTGAAAATTACTCTGGGTGTTTGTTATAGTAAAAAGAATTTATTCCATCTTTTGGAACAGGGTCCTTTTACACCTTCACTGACCATCTTGATGTAGTCCCATGGAGCTTAATATAGTATGCACAAATACTCCAGGCTCAGCTCATAAATTACCATGAATTTTGATGCTGAAAACATTGCTTTGGGAAAATTAGTCTGGGAGAGATCTAATGGCTGGCTTTTTAATAGAACTCACCATTTATTGGGAACCTACTCTCCAGATAAAACAGAAGAGGAATATCTAGCTAGACCATCCACTGTCTCCTAAATGGTGAGGGAGAAGAAGAGAAGTGCTCCAGCACTGTCTGCAGATTTAGACTGGCATCTTGTCATGGATGAGAGCAAGGGAGACAATACACCTTTCTTTGATATGTCCTCACATAATTTCCATTTGAAAGGAGCATCCAAGTGCTCCACTAGACAAATGCAATACATTAGAAAAGAGCCATTGCCAATCCTCTTTAAAATCTTGAGAGAGAGAGAGAGAGAGAGAGAGAGCTAAGTGAAGCGAAATGGGTTTCCATGAAGTCTCCCTTGAGGAGTTGAGGAGAAGGCTTGCAGAATTCGCCAAGGAGCGCAAATGGGACGAGTTTCACAGCCCAAGAAACCTCCTCCTAGCTCTAGTAAAGCATTATAAACCCACTCACTATCACACTGAAGTAATTCTAGGCCACCTTTTTCTGACCATTTTTTTTTCTCCTGCATAGGTTGTGGAGGTTGGAGAGCTTTCTGAGATATTCCAATGGAAGGGTGAGGTTGCAAAGGGGCTCCCTGATTGGACTTCTTATGATAAGGAGCACCTCGAGGAGGAGCTCTCAGATGTGCTGCTCTACCTCATTCAATTAGCAGATGCGTGTGGGCTTGATCTTGGCAAAGCAGTTATATTGAAACTCCACAAGAATGCAAGGAAGTACCCTGTTATAAATCCACCCTCTTCAGCAATGGAACCCTAAATTTCTTGGCCTTTTTGTGATAAATTGAGTGTGTTCGTGTGTCAGAAGTTTCTTTTCCTACTCTTCCATTCTGATTTTCTTGCTTGATGATTGGATGGTGGTTTTAGATAAGACTTGAGACCACAAGGGTGCAAGAGGCTGTAACTTATAAAAATGGGAGTTAAAGTATGGAAGCTTTTGAATTAGACAATCTATTTGATAGATTTAGGTAAGGTGTCAAAATGTGGCCACATCTCATAGGGTCACTACTATGTTTGACTTAGTTAGATGTTCTTATAAATGAACCTAATTCTTTCAATTCTTTACACACACACCCACACCCACAAATGCTTTTAGTTGAAGCATTACAATTAAAGCTAACATAACATATCACTGTCTGAAGTTCAAGACATGAGGCATGGAGTTCTTGAAGGCAGTTGATAGCAGGAAAATGACAGCATTTATGGCAATCTTGTGAGCCTAGATGGTGCCTTAAGGGAAGAAAGGGACCACATGTATAAATTCACATATGAGTTGCATCATGATAATCCCTTCTTCATCTTTTGATATATGTTCATCGATCTATGCACATGAAATACCAATTACATTCAAACCAGGTTGCATGGGAATTTCGTACAAGCAGCATTGTAGCCTCATAGCAGCTGAACTTAAAGCAAATGCATATCAAAACTTTGAGGAACACCAATTTAATTGAAGTGTGACATAACAAATGCAACAAAACAAATCTTACAGGTGACAAGAACTAGATTACCAGGCACTAATATGATAGGTAATGCAGAAACAAGGAAAGATAAACAAATTCAAGGTTAAAGAAATCTTTACAAAAGATACACAAACCTGCATGTATTTATTTACAGCCATCATAACCTCAAAGATGCAGCAAATGCTAAGGGTCTGAATTGAAACAGAGAATCCCCAGTGAAAATTAAAGCAAGCTTGGATTGTTTTCTAAATACGGACTTGGGTCCTGTCAAACCATAGATTTTGGACCTGTCTAACAGCAAGGCTGCTTTGGACTACTGGTTTGAAAGGAACCAAAGACTTAACAGGAAAAGGACTAACTTTTATGTACAGCAATTTGGCACTGTGGTCTTTTTGTGTAAAAGATGACTCAAATTATTTTATTTTATGAATAAAACCAAAATGTGCATTCATATGCATGCATGCACACACAAACAAATAGAAGAAACAGGACAAACATATATGTAACCCTCTTGATAGAAAAAGCATTGCAGGACGATTACATGACTATAGTTGCAGTTAGGACTGCACCAGGAACTTGAACAGGATTCAATCCAAATCTAAAATAATTAGGGCATGTCAGGCTTAGTCTTGGGAAGTAGAAGTACTCATAACCCATGTATGTATGTATTCATATGTATGCGAGTTTGTGTTTTAAGTCAGAAGCAATAGTTTAATTGTGCAGCATAACAATTTTATTTTATTTTTTCTCCTTTTTTCCTTATATACATACATATGTACGTACATACATATATATAGATATATCACTTTTTTACCCATTTCATGTCTAATGAAACCTGTTTGGGCATTCACACTATTTTGTTCTGTAGAAAAACATGGTTTGAATGTCATGCATATAGGTATATTGAAATCGGTACCACTTTGGCTTTTTTAGGTGCTCGTTTGGTATTTTTTTAGAAAGTTTGGATAGAAAAAGTTTTTTTCAAGTTCATTTCCTTAGAAAAAATTTTACAGAAGAAAATAAATTTATCGTATTTAATTGATAGAAAATTTGTATAGAAAAATAGCTTTGAAAATATTTTTTATATTTGGTTGAAGGTAATTTTACATAAAAAATACCAATTTGACTATTATACTCCCAAAATAAAGATTACATAAGAATTAATATAATATAATTCAATATCATTATATTGAATTATATTTATAGTAATATTTTATTTATAATATAATGTATAAGATATATTATATAATATCATTATATTATACTATATTATATGATAATTTATCTATTATAATATATGATATAATTAATAATTATATTAATGATATTAGATTTTATATGTTATGATAATATAATATAAATATAATAGAGATGAAAATAAAATAATGTTAAATAATAATTTTAAACTTTTAGTACTAACAAGTTTTTCTATAAGATTAAAAAAATTAAAATACTACCTTCTTATGGAAAAAACTTTTTAGTGAGAAGGGTGAAGAATTATTTTAAAATTTTAAAAACATTATAATGCAAATTAAGTCTGGCCTACTTTAATAGAAATATATTTTACTTATGAAGTGTTCAAGTGTTAAATTTCTATATTCTGCGTTGGAGAGTCATCCTATCCTATCCTTTCATATTTAATGCCAACATTTAGTGTTTCTCAAAATACTTCCATCCATCCTTCTTTGGCTCATGCTCTGATCTACAATGTTTAAAAATATGAGCGCCATTCATAATTTAGATAAGAGAATGAGAGGAGGATGAAGAAATAATTTGATTTTGTTTCAACCAAAGGTTAAAAAAAGATGCCATGATTCCTTTTTGTGTGTGTGTGTGTGTGTGTGTGTGTGTGTGAAATATAAGAGAATGAGAGGAGGATGAAGAAATAATTTGATTTGTTTCAACCAAAGGTTAAAAAAAGATGCCACGATCCCTTTTTTTTTTGTATGCGCGAAATAAGTTTCGGATGAAGCTAAGTATTGTCACGTGTTGGCACTATCTTGGTGTTCTTACCTGGCAAAGTTATGGATTCATTAAAAGTCCATGCACTGTCTTCATTGGATGAATCCTCTTTCTTTTACCTCACTTCTATTTCCAATGCCATTCATAACCCAATTACATGGACCATTCTGTGCCATGCTTTGCTGTTCTCAAAGATAATCCTATGCTCCAAGGCAACTCAAACAGTGTTGACTTAGAAGTTTTCTACCATAGAAAAGGAACAAAGGTTCTTTATTTTTGATGGGGCTAGTTGACCTCATGGGCAATAATGACCGTTTTCTGGATTTGGCCTCGGCAAAGTGGTCTTCTTAGATGGCCTTTCTAGGCGGCCATCCACAGCGGCTTTCTTGAACAGCTTAATTCCTAGGCGCCCTGCTGTTCTACTCGGCCTTGACGCGGTAGGCATTAAGTATTTCATCCACGGCTTTGCCAACAAGCGCCCGATCATAATGAGGAGAGAGAGCAAGTCGGTCGAAGGCAAAAGGGCCATACGGATTCTCCCAAGGGCCACCTTCTGTCATCAATGCTCGATAGCTTGAGCATTTAATGGTGCAGAAATGATCATAATGACTTGTAGAGCATTTAATGGAGTGGAGCATTCAATAGTCAAGTCACGAACATGTACCAAAGACAATGAAGGAAGTCATCCACGGTCTCTTTCCGCTTTCATCCTCAGCCACTTTTCCAACCGGTTTTCTTGGGCGGTCTTCCCTTTTAAGTTGGTTGCGATCTTTTTCTACTCGGCTTCCGCAACCACATTATATCCTTCATACCAAGGCATTTATGGTCTTATGACAGAAACGTACATCCCACTACATGCTCTAAGGCATTTATTACCTTATTCTCTTTTATACACTAAGGCATTTATGGTTGCCATGTTGGCACCCTTGCATGAGAAAAGGTGGCAAAGAAGGCTTACATACGTAGGAATCTATGTGGGGAGCAGTACAGGATAATTAAGTGGCCACCCACCTTTGATGGAACATCGCCTATGGCTCTGACATGCCACTAAGAAGTAAGCATTTTCATAAAGGCCCTGATAAGTGGCAGCACTTCAAGTCTCATAGAAATCAATCCTGACATTCCATCCACAAAAGTCATCATTCATCATGATGCCTCAACCACTCAAACTAGATAAGCCCCAAAAGTCATCATCCATCATGAGTCTCCACGTGACTCACTAGATAACAAGGCTCCAAGCTTTTCAAGCAAACCACACAAAGTCCAAAGATGAATAATTGGATAAGAGGGACCTTCAACCAGGTAACCCAACCAACCAACACCCACAACAACATACGCTCATTCTAGTTCATAGAGAGATCTTCTCTAAGTTCTCTTCCTCTCTCTCTTTCGAGCTTCCTCAAGCTCACGACTATTGCCTAGAGAACTGACTTGAGCGTCGGAGGGTTTCCATCGGAATCTCTGGTTTTTGGGACTTTTTGCATGCTTTCAGATGTAAGAAGCTCGCCGAAAGATCCCAGGCTCGCTGGAGAAGGCGACCGGACGATCACGGACATTCGAGGGGGATGATCTGGCAATAACAGATTGGCGCGCCAAGTAGGGGCGGTGCATTGAAGGAAAGAGAGCTATGTCTCCCTGAGCTATATGCCTTTGTCTCCTTTAAAACAACCATGGTGGTGATGCAAATGCCGAAGGTCTTCGTCAGTCATTCCAGGGGCATCCACATCGCACTAAGCAGCAAAAGACCACCCTCTATGCTCCTCCTTCACCATTAGCCTTAGTTGCTCTAATTAACCAATTAGCCATCCTCAACCAACAAGTTTAATCTTTGGTTGCAGCAGTTCATGAGCTGCAGGAGCAATGCTCGATGGCCACTCAGCAGCAGCCCAAGCCTCTCACATCACGTATGATAGCTGCACCTGTTAGCTAGCGATTCACCCACAAAAAATCTTCTCAGAGAGAGGCTCACTGCCATCATGCTTCACCTAAGCACCATCACCGTGAAGTTTTCAAAAGACTGCGGTCTCCTGCCTTTCGCTCGAGCAGTCCCTCTCCCTGATGGTAACACGGGAAGGAACCCGAGCGGGAGCATTATCAGTGGCATCACTCCTTCCCTTACTCATCTTCCGAGTCATCTGGGGAGGACCTTAATCCTGAGATAAAGAGGCACCTGGACGAACAACACCGTCGGCTGAAGGATCTCAATCAGAGGCTCAACAATCAGCCAGAGATGGACTACAACACTCATCCACCCCTCACTCGCTGTATTATGAAGGAGCCCATTCCTTCCAGCTTTCGTCTTCCTCAGTTGAACCTGTTCGATAGCACCACGGATCCACTTGACCACCTCAAGAGCTATAAGGCCTTCATGCTTATTCAAGGGGCAACTGATACCCTTTTATGTATGGTTTTTTGGTCACCCTACGGAAAGCTGCGCGCGTTTGGTATTCTGGCTTATCTCCGCAGAGCGTCAACTCTTTTCGACAGTTGAAGATGGCTTTCTTGATGCACTTTGACGCCTGCCGGAGGATTCCCCGGATGGCAGACAACTTGTTCTCTATTCGACAGAAGGAGGAAGAGCGCCTAAAGAATTTTGTGGCCCATTTCAAGATGGATGCCATGGAGGTTTATTACCTCAGTGATGTTGTGGCCACTTTGGCCCTGAAGCAGGAACTTTATCGCTTCTGCTTTACTTATTCACTAGACAAGAAGCCTCCTAGCTCCTACGCTGAGCTCTTAAGTCGTGCACAGAAATATATTCGCGCCGATGAAGCAGACTTCACACAAAGGGCACTAAAGGAAAGATAACCCTATGGCACTAAATTGAAAGCCTTCGCATGGTAGCACGCGTTCAGATTTCTACTAATTATACAGATATGTTGGAAGGCATAAGAGGCAGAACAATTCCCAAATGGACAAGCTTGAGACATTGTCCATAACCGGTCACCTCATGCATTTATGAGCATCATGACTCCTAGTCATCTCAAGAATTTATGAGCATTATATTTCCTGATGGTGGTAAGCTGGGAGGCGCTAGTGCTATTATTGCAAAGTGAGAGATGAGGACAAAGGCTTTGATTGTTGACTCCATCTTCCCCCTCTCTCCCCTTCTCTATTTCTCTCTGCTGCACCAAAGAGCCAAACCGAGCCCAAGACCTCCTGCGGATTATGTTCCAGCTGCTCTCACAAATTTGGCACTGGTACCTTCCACCTTTAATCGATATAGTTTTATGAGGGGGCAGGTCGTCAACTCAGTAGAAGGAAACAAATTTATTCAAAGAAAAAGCTCTCAAGCCTATAATCGACATCGACACAAAAAAAAAAATGCAAAGGCAAAAGGCTACGAAAGCTAAGTACACTGCACTTTGAGAAAAATTTTCTTTTCATTTAACTTCTCAATAATCACTTGGGCCGGCCGAGCAATCCTGGTAGTTTCTCGGTGGCTTCGCAATCATAAGGATACCCCCAAACTAGCACAAGAAACCTCCGAGACGGTTCAAGTCCTATGGTCTCGGTAGCCCCAAGTCAAACTCCCGAGCCGGCCGAGCAACCCCCGAGGTATTTTTAAAAAAAGACCTTAGTGGCCCCGCGATAATAAGGACACCCTCCTGATCGGCGCGAGAAACCTCCGAGGCAGTTCAAGTCCAATGGTTCCGACGGCCCCGAGTCAACACCCAAGCCAACCGAGAAACCTCCGAGATGGTTTTATTTCAGCCCCAGCGGCCTTATATCTGCCTCTGCGGCATCATTATAACCTCAATGATTTTATTGCAGCCTCAACAGCTCTATCAACCTTAGTGGCTAGCTGCCAACATTGGCCAATTAGAAGCCCCAAGTCAGCTCACAGCGAGAGAGATCAACCCCAGCTCATAATTGATGGTTATCCATTTCCAAACTCCGCATTGGGAGAGGATTGCTAGCTACCCTCAGCTAGTCAAGAGAGCATGCAGATGTACACACAAGTTAGCAAAAAAAAAAAAAAATGAACAAGAAGAAGAAAAAAAGGAGAAAAAAAGAAAAGAAAAGAAAAGCAAGAGACAAGTGCAAAGGTAAAAAGTTCTACACTCCTTTAGCTTGGCTGTTGCAAGGCCCACAAGCTCAAGAAGTTTGGGGGGCATTGATGGGCTAGTTGACCCCATGGGCAATAATGATGGCATCTAGATTTGGCCACGGCAAAGTTGTCTTCCTAGATGGCCTTTCTAGGCTGCCATCTTGAACAGCTTAATTCCTAGGCGGCCTTACTGTTCTACTCTTCCTTCTTTACGAAGGACGAAGTAGGCATTAAATATTTCATCCATGGCTTTGCTCCCGAATGCAACAAGCACCCAATCATAATGAGGAGAGAGAGAGCAAGTCGGTCGAAGGCAAAAGGGCCACATTACATGCATGGGATTCTTTCAAGGGCCACTTCTTTCATTAATATCCGATAGTTAAGTCAATGGACTAGAATATTTAATGGTGCAAAAATGATCATAATGACTTGGAAAGTATTTAATGGAGTGGAGCATTAAATAGTCAAGTCACGGACGTTACTACAGGGAGAGGAAGATAGCGAAGTAAGTCCTCCATGGCCTCTTTCCGCTTTCAGCTTTCCGCTTTCAGCGGCCTTTTTCAGCTTGTCTTCTTGGGTGGTCTTCTTAGGGGACCTTCTTATACGGTCTTCCTAAGCGGCCTTCCTAGACGGCCTCCTCAAGTCAGCCTCAAACTTTTAAGTTGGTTGCAATCTTTTTATACTCTCTGCAACCACGTTATATCCCTCGCACCAAGGCATTTATGGTCTTATGACAGAAACGTACATCCCATTACATGCTTGCTCTAAGGCATATATTGCCTTATTCTCTTCCATGCACTAAGGCATTTATGGTTGCTATGTTAGCACCCTTGCATGAGAAAAGATGGCGTTGGAGGCAAGGAAGGCTTACATACGTAAAAATCTACATGGGGAGCGGTACAGAATAATCAAGTGGTCATCCACCTTTGACGGGACAATGCTTGTGGCTCTAACATGCCACTAAAAAGCAAGCATCTTCATAAAGGCCCTGACAAGTGGCAGCACCTCAAGTCTCACAGAAATCAACCCTGACGTTCCATCCACAAAAATCATTATTCATCATGATGCCTCAACCACTCAGACCAGATAAGCCCCAAAAGTCATCATCCATCATGAGGCTCCATGTGACTCACTAGATGACAAGGCTCCAAGCTTCTCAGACAAGCCACACAAAGTCCAAAGATGAATAAATTGGGTAAGAGGGACCTTCGACCAGGTAACCCAACCAACCAACACCCACAACAACATACGCTCATTCTAGCTCACAGAGAGATATTCTCTAAGCTCTCTCCCTCTCTCTCTTTTGAGCTTTTCAAGCTCACGGCTGTTGCCTAGAGCACTGACTTGTAGGGATGCAACTTGGGCCGGATTCAACCCAAACTCGGCCCGCCGAACCCGAATTTCAACAGTGCTTAAACTCACCTTTGTCCAACCCGAACCCGAAATATCCGGGTTTAACCCGGACCGATTTAAAATCGGTCCGGGTTCGGATTGGAGTCAACCCGATCCGGGATAACCCGAACCCGTTATAACTTATTCTCTTCACTCGACGGCGTCGATGCCTCGAATCGCTTTGCTCGCCCGCTTGCCCTCTTTCTGGTTTCTCAACCCTAGCTCTCGAGTCCCACCTCCCATTCGTCGCCGCCGAGTCCCACCTCCCATTCGATTTAGTCCCCTCTTTGCCGGGCCTAAATCCGATCTCCCAAGCCAATGGCGAGGCGAGAGGACACCGAGCGTGAGGAGGAGGGGGCGACGGTCTGCATCAACGATGTCCTCACGGACGACGAGCTCCGGGTGGTGCTGGCGAGGTTGGAGAGGGAGGAGAAGGACACGTTCGGCCTCGTATGCAAGCGCTGGCTCTGGCTGCAGAGCTTCGTGAGGCGCCGCCTTCGGGCCCGGGCCGGCCCCGCTATGCTCCAACGGATGGCTGACCACTTCTCCGGCCTCGTCGAGCTCGACCTCTCCCAGTCCATCTCCCGGTCCTTCTACCTTGGCGTCACCAACTCCGATCTCTTGGTTATCGCCACCGGCTTCTGGGGCTTGCGAGTTCTTAATCTCAGAATTGTAAAGGCGAGATCTTTACGACTTTGGAGAGGGGAATTTCAATATTGCCTTTTTTCCCTTCAATTTTGCATTGTTTCTATGTTTTGTTGTGATGCTTCGTGGATAATTTTGATTGAATTCAGGCAAAAAGAAAAGTTTAGACTTTTGTGCTGATTATGGTCTGTTACCTGCTTTTTGGCTTTGGACTATTGCCTTTAATTTTTGATTTATTTTGGAGGTTTTGTAACAGCTATTGGTGATGATGGTGATATGATTGGGTAGAATTTTACTTTTTATATTTTTGGCCATGACTCAAAATCGAAACACTTTATTAAGAAAGATTATAGCATTTTTTTTTTCAAAGTTACTCTACTTTATTATCATATTATCTTGGTAGGAAGGATGATGCTTTCATTTGATTGTCGTTATGGTTGGAATATTTGTTGTTGGTCGGTGTTGATTTATTTAATGTAAATGATGCAGTTGTTGGTTAGAATGAGATGATAAATTTTTTCTTTGCTTTCTGCGCTTAGCTGTTTGTATGGAAAATATAATGTTATTTTTTTGTTACGCTATGTAATCTTGTTGGCGATTGCATTCTTTTTAGGTTGTTGATGTAATTTAGTAGAAAAATACATTTCACATAATGAGATTTTTGAACTGGATGAACAGAATATGTGTAAAGGAAGGGTTTTGCTCTTCTTGTTTCATCAAATCATTTATCATTTTCTAAGATCACTTTGCTTCATTGAACAATTTGAGAAGCATCTCTCTCTCTCTCCCTAACACACACATACATTTTCATTTTATATATTTGTTTGATAGTGGTATGGAACTAAACAAGTTAACCAGAATCACAACCGTCTTATATTAATTGTGAATGAGCAAAACCTCTGTGAGGCAACATGTAATATTATAGCCAAAAATTTAACCCAAAACTCGTAGAGGTCGAAAATTATTTATATTCTTGAATTGGTCTTCTCATAGTTTTGAGGAACTAGCTATCATGCATTGCTTCTGTCTCTAATAGAATTTTTTTTTATCAACCCGAATTTCAACCCGAAACTCAATCCGAACCCGATTTTAAAAAATAGGGTTAGGGTTGAGGTTTTACAAATAGGGTTAGGGTTAGGGTTAGGGTTGAGGTTTTACAAATAGGGTTAGGGTTAGGGTTGAGGAAAACTCAAGTTTCATGGGCCCAAGTTGCACCCCTACTGACTTGAGTGTCAGAGGGTCCTCGCCGAAATCTTCGGTCCTTCGGATTTTTTGTAGGCTCCCAGATGCAAAAAGCTCACCGAAAGATCCTGAGCTCGCTGGAGAAAGCGATTGGACGATCGCGAACGTTCAAGGGAGGCGATCTGGCAACAACAATTTATATGACTAGATGCTCAAGGTAAGACATTATTGGAAAGCCATTTATAAGCAACTCAAGGTTGACTCATGAGAAATTTATCAAAGCAGGTTGATTTGATTAAAAAAGAAAAACTATAGCCAAGATCAAATTGCATTTTAAAACAGGCACTAGCAGGCTTACAATGATAAATATATTGCGGTGAATTCTTGTCTATCTCTTATAATCTAAGCTTGAGCAACTATGTTTGGGCATAGCTCTATCTGAGCCTAATTTTGAGCACCCTTGTGATGTGATTAAGCTGGCCAAATGATTGAATGGTCAGCTTGGTTTAGCTCATTAGTATCCTTAAGTAAGGAACCTTAAACACTAAGTCATTAAATCATGGCTACAAATGTGATTAACTAAAATCTTCTTTATTCATTAGCATAATGCTATCTTAATGTACCTTAATATTTCTCTCCACTTACGAGAGGTCCAAGGTTAAAGCTCAAACCAGATCAAAATATATTAAGCGGCACCTAATATACTTTTACCCTAGATTTGTCTTGAAAAAAAAGTAAAAGGTAAAACCTTTCTTCTCTTATTTTTTTATAAGTAATTAAAAATAAAGAAAAAAATTATATGCGGAGAGTCTTCATATATTTTTCTTTTTTATTAGAAAATAAATACCATAAAAGTGGTATTTATTTTTGATTTTTTTGCTCTTTCTTAATTCTTGCTTCGTATTTTTTTTTTCAAAAATATTTTTTTGGAAAAACAAATGCTACTTCCTCTAATATTCATTTTATAGTGTAAGGTGAGAAAATGTTTGTGGATTCCATATATTTGCTCCAATCAAACGTAGGAAAATAAGGATAAAAAAACTCTTATTTTCTCCAACCACACGACACCTTATGAAAACTTTTTTCAAGAAAATTTTTTGAGAGAATACTAAATGTGTTGGCATTTTTTTAAAAAGTTTTCTTAAAAAAAATTTATGAAAGAAAATAAATTTTATCATGTTTAGTTGATAGGAATTTTGCAAGCTTTAGAAACATTTTTCTATATTAAGTTGATAGTAATTTTTCATAAAAAAATACCAATTAGATTATAATAACTTAAAAATAAAGATTACATAACAATTAAGTGGACGTGAGTTATTAGGCAAACGTGGAAGGAAAATAAAAAGTATTGAAAAATAATTTTATATTTTTAGTGTTAAATTTTTTTTTGAAAAGAAAAAAAATATAAAAAAATAATTACAATCTCTTCTACAATGATATTTATTTTTTGATCAAAAAGAAAAAAATAGAACCTACAGACAATTTTCTATCTATTTTTTAATCAAACCTGACCCACTTGATTTATTAACGAATATCCATGCTATATTTTTTGAAATAAATTTGTAAACATTAAGAAATTTGGTTGGGGGTGATGTAAGTGAGCCAGTAATTCCTAACCAAGAATTTAGCTCATGTTGGTCAAAAATTGATTACATCGACAGCAACACAAAATTTTTACCTATTATTCCTTATTACAATTGGCTGTGATGCTATCCACTATTTTATTAAGGTTGTGTTTGATATGATGGATAAGGGAAGATATCCAGTGGATATCTTTCCTTATCCCCAAATGCTATATCTACGGAGGATAATGCTGAAAAAGTTTAACCAGAGGGAACTTATTCTTTAGGCTATGTTTGATAGCTTTTTGGCTATCCCTGGATAAATGTACAGGATAGCATTTATCTAGCTGAGGGGATAAGCATCTTTTTTTTAAATTACCACTCTGCCATCAAAGGATAACTTTAGTTATTCCTGGGTTCCCTAGGGAATAAGTTCAGGGATCATCCCCTCTGGTTAAACTTTTTCAGCACTATCCCTTGTAGCTATAACATTTGGGGATAAGTGGCGATATCCCTTAGGAAACCCAGGAATAACTAAAGTTATCCCTTGATGGCAGAGTGGTAATTTTAAAAAGGTGCTTATTCCCTCAGCTATTCTCTGGATAAATATTATCATGCACATTTATTCAGGAATAGCTAAAAAGCTATCAAACACAACCTAAAAAAAAAATGATTTCATTTTTTTTTTATCACAACAGTAAAAATTTGTTTTCCAAAGCATCAACCTTCGAAAGGATAATATTTTCAAAGTTTCAAACCTTGGGCCAGGGGCAGCAAATGGCCATGGAGAAAGGTTTCTATTTATGGGAGGGTACACATCACGTGATCCAATATGGCGAGAACGGTGAGGACTCGTTAGATTCTGGGGGCGTAGGAATGTCCGCAAGCGGACAAAGCATTGGGCCGGCTAACGTGGCGTGGTCCTGCCGGAGCTCGTAATTTCCAGCACGGAGCGAGGGCTATTTGGGGAAGGGACAAATATTTGGACAGACCAAGATTTATGGGGGCAGATCGACCTCGGGATGAGGAAAAGCGGAGGGAGGAATTTTGGCCGCCAAAAGCTTCGGTGTTTACTCGTCCGGGGGCGAAGATTGCACTTGTCCTTTGACGAATTTACGAAACCGCCCCTGACATCAAGGGCCTCGTCCTCGCAGAGGAAAAAAAAAAAAAAAAAAAACCCCCCTTGGAGAGTGTTTGACTTGCGTTTTTGATTTCAAATCTAACCACGCTTTTCGCTTTTCTTTGCATGACTGAGATCGATTTGATGGTTGAATGCTAAATGATTTGGAAGGGCCTGGTTATTTATTTATTTATTTTTGAAACCAGAGAGCATGAAGCTATTTTATCAATGTATGTGGACAAATGTGAAGCCTACTTTTCATTGATAATTTTTTACCTCACAAAAGTTCTCAAATGAGGCAAGGTCAACATTTTAATAATTTGATCTGCCCGCAAACAAAATTTTTTAATAATAAATTTTTATTCATGCTTATTCCTTATTTTGTGCTATGCCTACTTTACCCTTGATGGCCTATATAAAATTTTAATAAAATTATAAAACTAATAATATAGATGCATTTTTTCTCACTTAATATATTAATAAATTTAATATTTATTTTTTAAATTTATATTTATTGCTAAGAATAATTAAAAGCTTAAATTAAATTAAGAACTATGCATTATTCAAATATATAAGGGGTACTATAGTATTTAAGTGCAAAAGAAATGGATAGCAATTAGGCAGGGCAATGATACACTTATTTCTTTTCATCGTCTTCACTTGTAGCTACGATTAAAAAAAACCTCTATCCTAATCATCATAAAAGTTGATATATTCCTATCTAAACAAATGAGATATGATAATCTTCGTTTTATGTGTTGAAATTGTCATACTTATCTCTTATTTGATGAAAAAAACTTGAAGATGATAGCAATAATGGAAATGAGTTAAGATCACAACAAAAATAATAAATTAAATAATTAGCATGAAATAAATTCTAGCTTATAACTTCTAACAAATTTTTACTCTAATATGACTAATTAATTAATTCTAAAAACTTAAATCTATGAAAAAAGTATGAACAATGTGTATTAGACCTTCTACAAATTTTAATTTATCAATGATACCGAGATGAAAGCCTAGGTTTCGACTTTGATGATTTAATTCATGCGAACGCTTCAACCAAAGAAAGTATTTGTGGCTTTAATTAGCTAAAGATAGGAAAATGATTTTACATAGAAATAAGAAGTTTTGGTAGCATAGATTACCTTTGTAGCCACCTTGGTGCTAAGTTGAGTTGGATATCAAAATCTTATAATAGTTTGCTTAAAGTTAACAAATGGTTTAGATGAACTTTTTTTTTAATAATTTTTTAGAAAACCAAGCATCAATTCTATTTGTTTAAAATTTTAATTATTACCTTTAGCTCTTATTTCTCCTTCTTATATCCTTAGACTTCTTTTTATTGCAACAATATGTACAACTAAAAGCATACTTTTATTATCATTAAGATATGTGATACTTTTTATTCGTTTCAATTTGGTTGTGAAACTCAATATCATGCTACATTGTCCTTGTTAAGGTTACTTAATCTTACATAAATATTAGATCCATGATTTGACTGCAAATTGATAAAGGCATTAGATCTCATAGCAAGCTGATAAATAAAATTATTAACCAAGATATTGGCAACAAAGAAAAATTCTATCCACTCTTTCTTATTAACTACTTTATTTCATGATTTTACAAACTATCAAGGGTGTGACATCTTGGATTTTAAATGTTCCAACTCCATCATGTGCCCTATCATCATAAATAAATAAATCGGTGAACTAGTAATTGTGATAAATTAATTTTTAGCAATATTTTTATCAAAAAATGATATATTAGTACAAAATATTTTCTATAACTAAATTTATATATTATAAAATTTAAAATTATTTATATTTGTTAAATTAAAGATTGGCAAAAAAAATGTATGCTACCAATACTTTATTTATGGCTTCATGTGATTTTATTATTGACAGTGTAATTATCTAAGGCATCCCAAAATCTCTGCAAATATCTATGTTCAATCATTAAGGGTAAGCATAATAAAATAACTGCTTATGAAAACATACGTTGTCTAAGTTATATGTAGTATACGTTGATTAACAATCTCAATCACCAAATTTTAAAAGCATGCTTGCATCAAAACAATCAATGCAGATTTTTAACCTGCCTTTGGAGGCTAGAAGTTTGATATATATTTTATATTCAATTATAAAATACAGATGTCAAAAATTTAAATGAATTATACTATGCTAAGGGTAGTTTATTAACAAGAAAAAACTTATTCCTTTATGTACGTAGGTATACTTTAGTCTGAATCCCAAGGGTATAAAATATTTTATAGTATCGAATGCATAAAATAAATTAGGAGATCAAGAGTGAATTAATTGTCTTAACTTGTGTAATTTATATTATCCGAATAAATTCATCATGCATTCACAAAATGTAAGTTATATTAGCCACATAAAATCTGTAGAGATAATTATAATTACATAAAGCATAAAATGTAATTAGATTTGTCTTTATTTTTAATAATAATGCACGATCTTATTAGGTTAAAGATAGTTAATTTGAGTAGCACATGAAGATGGTTAGAATAGGCCTCTCATCTTTCATTAGAACAAAAGATCTTCCAAGGTTTTAATGGTCCTATGTGGTTATAGCATGCTTCTAGATGGGAGAATAATTACCCAAATGCTCAAGCAGGAGACTTCTTATTAAAGAGTATTTTATATGAATTAAACTTATTTTGGCTCCCATTGTGATGCAAATTAGATGTGATTAAACCCAAAATAAGAACATGACTTGGATGAACTTTTTTTGTTGACTTTAATAAAAGATGATGAGGTGGCAACCATCTTTTAGAAAATTTAATATAATTATCCATATAAAAAGAATACCAAAGAAAATAACTTCCAAGATGTGAATATAAAATTTTATGTCATTGAAAAAAAAATGCAATCACTTGGCTATAGTCCTATTTATTGGACAAAAGTCAAGTAGAATAGCAATCTAAATAAGACATGTTGCATTAGCTTAAAACCCATTCAATTGCTAAGACTTTGGTATTTTAAAGAAAAAGCTTATTAGAAGATAATTAACAAGCCGAGTCCAAAAAAATGAGATGAAGCTTATGAATAGTAGTCTATTATCACTTATATCACACGGTACAAAGGTGTCAATATAAGCAAAGAAGATAAAAGTTTTTTAATAAAATAAAAAGTAGGGTTCAACTTTTCTGCTTTTTGTTATTATCTTGGATAACAAAGTCTCAACCTCACCCATTCAATGCCTTTATTTCTTACCAATGCCCTTATGTCTATGAGCTTTCCATTAATTACGGCACCATTTACATACAGTTAGAAGTATGATAGAAAAAATATAAAAAGTATTAAGATCATCTTGATTAATAATAATAGCCGTGAGAGATGATGGGGTACTCATAATACGGTAGAAGTTAGGGCATGTGTGATGCTTGGGTAGTAATTCCAAATGAGTAATGACAAAAGGAAGATGTTAAGATGAAGGCATATAATCACCAACAGGTTTTCATAGAATTCAAAGTTGATTTGCAATGGAATGATTTATTCTATCAGTCTTTAGATAAAATAGCATATATTCCCCAACTTTCTCCAGTACAAAGTTGGCTTTTTCAACTTTCCATAGTTCAGTAGATACACCCATTCACCAAACTATTTTCCTATCACCAACAAACTCTAATTTTGCCATCCTTTTATGACAATATCAATCCAAATTAAGTCTTCTACTTTCATGCATTTAAACATTTCTGAATTATTCTTGTAAATATTTTATTTTCCTCCACAATTGCACTGTATTCTTCCAAGCCTAGAAAATGGTGACAGTGGATAAGAGCTGGAAATTTCTTGTTGCCTGAGAAAGCGCAAGGGAAGCCAGGCCAAAGGTCTTGTTGCTTTCACTGCAAGGCTACTGGAGATGCACCCCTTGATCCAATAGGCCCTATTGTACCAAAGGGAAATAAAGCTTCTTACACTGGTCCATGTAATCAATGCATGGTGATTCTTCTCTGAGACCCAAATCCACCGAATTCTCCCATCTTCTGACAAACCCTTTGCTAATGTACAAACGCACAACATAAATGCATGGCATCATCTAGCCATTCCCCATCCGAACCAAAAACACCCCACATTGCCTTCAAGGCCTTGTTGGCTAAGTAACTTGATCTAAAAATGACCTTCAAAAGGCAACACTTAAATCACAAAGATAAGAACAAGTTCCTTTGACCAATTCAACTTTTCTTTCCTTGTAATAATAATGTTTTCAAAGGCAAATGACAAGATAGCTTATGCATTAGGGTATTAGATTTTTTCGGTACGTATCGTCAATGTGTCATTGTCCATGATGAGCCTACTCAACAAACTTTTTCTCTTTGGTCAAGCAATCTTTCATTCCAGAGATACTTGAACATCTTTCTCACCAATTTAAACTAACCCCACCACAAGAACTTCATTGCAAGTTTTGTCTGATATCTCTCAAATCTTGATGACAAATCTAAGGTCCCTGCAAGGGATGGCACATGGTTTCCCACAATTCCTAATATGGTAATAATGCACCAAAGGCAGGGGCATAGGATCTTAAATCCATCCTATCCACCTCAGTGGACCCCACACCAGCCTACTATTCTAAGCTGTCCAAGGTCCACACACCACACCATTGTTCTCTCATATAAATAATATAGAACAGAGCACATTATTCATCTAAATACAATAAAATAGAGAAAATAAAAAAGAAAAGCCTGCTGCTGTTCTAGGCTTGGGGAGTCTGTTACTGTCCTTGGATTGCAGCAGGCAAAGCAGTTGTCTTTTTTATTTTATTTTCTCTCTCTTTCAGCTCCAAAAGCAAGAAAGTTGGGGTCATAAAAGCCGGAGAATCTCGAACTCAAAATATATTTATTAAAAATTAAAAAGAAAAGGAAGAAGACAATTCATTTCCCTGGGAATAAATTGAATGTTTCAGGATAAAAAAAATCAGAGAAAAATAAGAGAGAGAAACTTTTATTTTTATTAAGGTAATAAAAAAGAAATAAAATGCAGGAGTGCAGAAAAATAGAATTAAGAAGAGAGAGAAAGGGGAGACAGAAAGAGAGTAGAGAGAGAATAAAAAGACCAGATGTTGACAAGTTTCCCGTCACTGTTCTTGGAAGGTCGTTTGTTCTTGCGGAGATTTTCTTATCTGTGATCTCCCTCTCCTCCCCTCTCCTTCCCATCTCTCTCCCTCTCCCTCTCTCTCTCTTCCTCTCTCTCTCTCTCTCTGGCCCAACGGATCGAAATCTGTCACTCTGATGACGATCTGTAGCCTTTTCTCCCTCCAATGACCCTGGAGAGACTACAACTCCATTAACGCGCCTTAGTCCCCTTCTCCTCTTCCTTCATTCTCTCTCTCTCTACTACTGTCCCTTCCACTTGTATTGGTTTTGGCTTCTTCCTGTGACGGCGCTTGAGAATTTTCATAAAAGAGGGGACTTTGGGCTTTTAGGT
The DNA here is from genome assembly GCA_900491605.1 of Calamus simplicifolius. Classification (NCBI taxonomy): domain Eukaryota; kingdom Viridiplantae; phylum Streptophyta; class Magnoliopsida; order Arecales; family Arecaceae; genus Calamus; species Calamus simplicifolius. The sequence continues at coordinate 599,686 of UESW01003944.1, read as the reverse complement.
CCTTCCAAGTTCCCATCTTTGATGTAGCGTGGAGTCCTCTGAAGACTTTTAGAGGAGGGATGGTGGAGAGGGGACATGGATCAAGGTAATTTGCGTCTCTGTGCTTTTCCCCCCTATTTTTCCTTTTGTAGAACAGGGTTATAAAAGCTTTATTTGAATTTTCTTCTCCGTTTGATTGTTGAGTGTGGGCGTCTCTTCTGAATTTTTGTGGGAAGGAGCGACTTTGGTTGTTTTGGTTATCTGTTGACGTTTCAAAGTTTCAGGAATGTTAAAAAGTTTCTATTTTTCGACTTCGTGAGTGATTCCTGATGTTTCTTTTCTACGATCTCGTAGTTTTGATGGCTATTCCGGATGACAGCACAAATGATTGGGTTTTGGGGGCGTTTGGATTCATACTGCATAGATTAATGATTTGCATTTATTCTTGTTCTTTTATCTTGTTTTCTTTGGAGATTCTGTTTGGGGTTCTGGTTGTCTATTTTCCCATTTTGGAATACTTCAATCATATGTAGAACCGAGATTTTGCGCGATATTTCCTCCTAGATTTGACATTTGATTTGGTCCTGCAATTATATTTATGATATTATGGGGTTGTATTGTGCAACAAGAATGCAAAATTGTCGAATTTGTAATTCATCATATTTATGTTTGAATTCTCTCTCATGAGAAGTGCTTCAGATGTTATCTCACTATGCTATAGTTTTTTCAACTGTCATCCCCATTGTCATATATTCAGGATAAATCAAGCTTTTATCCCTGCCAATATCTGAGAAGTACAACGCAGCTCCATGTACTTGTGATAAAGGAGTATCTGGGTGATTTGCAAAGCTTCTTAATGGGATGCATGTGAGTTGACCTGTTCTGATTTTCTTCATTCATTCGTATAAAATTTGATTGTTAATGCAAGTGCTCATTTCTTTCTTCACCAAGTTGTATGATGTTGTCTGTCATGTTTTCTGATGGTCTTTCAAGTGACATTGGGGAAGCTTGATTCTTAATTTTTGTTAAAGCATTCTGTTTGTTTGTGTTGATTGTTTTTATATACCTTTCTAGTAAGTTTCTTACCATCATAAGATTTTTAAACTACGTTGAACGTGTAGCATGTTTTTCCATCTCTTTATGAGATTTGGCCCTAGTAATTGTTTCATTTGAGATATTGATCATGTGATATTGCATTACAGTTGATAATGTCACTAGACTTGCATATGGTGCAGAGCTTGGTAAAATAATTTATTTTCATCACCTATGATATAATCGTTATGTATATTGGTGTTAAACTTAGACGTAGACTCCAGGTGTTGGATAATTTATAGCTGGCAAAATCTATGCTTTGACTTGTCCAATACAATTGATTGATTCGTGAAATCTGTGTTTCTTATTATTAGCAATTTGTATTTGGGTCACTCAATGCATGACATTTTTAGAAAAATTGATGCTTGAAAATCTATAAGGCACCAAAGAAGCTGGAAAAAACATTATTCTTATGGCCTTAGTTATTCAGAAGATCAATTTTTATTTTATACATCAAGAAAAGTTTTAGCTTAAAATACCATATAACTCCGTGGGATGAGGTTTGCTCCTTCCAGTAAAATCAATGATGGGAACTATTGAGAATCAACATCATTGGTCATTGTCTTCAATTTAAAATGCCTGTAATTGATATTGCGCCAATAGAATTGTAGCATTAACTGTAATTAGGTTTCTAAATTGTGTGGGCATTTCTGTTTTTAATCAAACACATTTGCCTGTCTACTCTTTGATCTTTTGGTAGATTTTACATTTTTTTCTTGTACTGAGTCAAGCTTATTTACAAGTTTATGGAAGCTTCTTTTGTTGTTGCTTGATTCATGTCGGTTGTGATCTAAGGATTCCATTCACATCCAGAGGTTGCATGTAGGGAGCTGCATGGCATGTTTGAAACGTTTAGAGCACTTTGATTCAAGTTATCACCGTGATAAATTCTTGGTTTTCTTTCTCTTTATGCATATTAAAAACATTAGTGAGTTGTACGTAAAAACATTGCCTTTTTATTATTTTCAATGCATGGAGGTGGTTGAGTTGGAGGGGGCTTGGTAAGAGAAGACCCGGCGGGGAGGGGGGGGGGGGGGGGGGGGGGGGGTGGTTGACTGTTCTATAGAAGTTAGAGAAAAGAAAATAAATCAAATATAAAGGCCTATAATTATATAGTAAAATTACAAAGAGATAATCCTGTATCACTTCTCAAAAGGGTAATATAGTAAAAACTGGCTCATATTTTTTTAACTTCTAAGAAAACTAAGGCTATCCTAGATTCACATTCTAAGTTGCAGAGGTTGTAACTAACCACTAAAAGAAAGACGCTCCAAATTTATAACCATCAACTTTTGTCCTGCTATCAGTAATACTTAAAGTTGTGTAATTTTTGTGTAATTCATAATTCTGAGATGATTTATGAGCTTTTCAGAGTCTTCATGTGAGATTTTTCTGTAGTGTTCTCTTTGATCTTGTTGGACTTTGTCTTTTTTTGTGTGCCTTTTTACTCTTTTTCCTTGCATCGGCTCCATCTCTCCTACTAGTTATGATGGATTTTACTAATGAACAAACCAAGTCTTTCAGAATGTGATGGAATTATAATCTTTAAAAATTTAGAAATTCAAACTAGGTCAGTCATGCAATCAAGCACACCATGCTCGGCACCTGATAAATAGACTGTTATGGCTATGTGAAGTACTGACGTCAGCCTCATTTTATGGAGTCTTTTGTCTGGAACTCTTTGTAGATGTTGGCACCTAAATGCTCTCAAGTAAATGCTAATTATGCATGGGATATAACTGTTTGAGCAAAATCTTGCTCTAATTTGAAGCATTCTATTAGTTAAGACTGCTATATAACATAATTTTCTGTTTGAAGTCAAGCTCCAGTGTTAACTAACAATATTTAAGTCAACTTATTATTTTCAAAAAAGGGTACCGAGGGTAACCAAATTGTTAACAATATGCAGATAATAAAATAAGTTATCCTTATTGTGATGTAATATTTAGTGATCAGAATCTATTTGATATATACACGTTAGTTCTTGAAATTTATATTGTTTCATCCATAGTTGATGTTTCTTTTGATTATTAACTTTGTTGCCGTAGAAATTCGTCCTCCAACTCGGGCGCAGTCCGTCCATGGATATGGATGTTGACCTTCCGCTCAAACGGACCTATAAGACAGTCCTCTCGCAGGGAACGTTGGGGGTGGCCTCTACGGAAGACCCTCCGACGCCCAAGTCAGTGAAAATTCACAACAAGCAGATAAGAGAAGAAGGCTCTTGCAGAAGAGTCTCTCAAGAATTCCTCTCGAAAGCTTTGAATGCTCTGCTTGAGCTTCAATGGATTTTTTAGTGAGAGAGTGAGCGTACCTAAAAAGTTTTTGGGAAAGGTATTTATAGACTGTCCGAATATTGGTGGGTTGCTCACCTAATTCCTCGAACGTGTCTTGGAAGGTGAAAAAATCGGAATGATTTGACTCTGATTCGAATTAGGTTTGTTACGAGGCCAATGAGATTCAAATCCTGTTTGTTAGAGGATCAACGGCTAGAGAGGCTAGTTGATGCTTTGAGATTCGGCGATTTATAGACCCTAGGCCATAATTGGCATTATTGGCTTTATTTCCCTTCTAGGATGGTTGGGAGCCCACGTGGCTGGAATCTTTCTGGATAATCATGGATTGGAACTTCTGTTAATTTTGAGGAATCCACTTTGAAAATCAAGCTATCGGAGCTGTCTGTCGCGTGAAGGATTCATCGTGACGATAGGTAGCATGCACACTTGGGCTAGATGTGGGGGTAATTCGGTTCCGCAAAGGTTCAAGGATAGCTTGGCCGAGATATAAGGATAGTTCGGTCTGAGCGTGGTATGAGGGTACTTCGGTCTTATTGAGACGTAGTGGCTTTGTCTTTTTTCGAATGCGACAACTGGCAAATCAGAAATCGAAAGTGATCCCAATTTTTTTGTCATGCGCACGGATATTGATGTAATGTCGATTTTACCCCGCATCACATGCCCTCCACTTCCTAGTCCGAAGTGCAAATTCGAGCATAGAGAGTAGAGTTCCAGATGGCTTCATTTGGATGGGAGGATTTGAATTTGAAGAGGTGCGCAATGATGGTTTTATAAATGCCATGTCGCCATTCCATCATTTTTTCTCTGTGGATGAAGCGGAAACCCCTCGTTTCTCGCGAATGACGATTAGGAAAATAACACATGGCAAGTCCTTGCGCTTAAGGCATCCGAGCTGGCGATTTAGAAATTTGGGGATCCTCGCCGATGGTGCATTGCTTTCTGCTAGGATGATTTAAAAAGGAGTTGGGTAGCGCTATCCCCTACCATGCTATTTTCTTGCTTTATCTCCAAAGATTTATTTTTTAAGACTCTTGTGCTCCCATTTGAAGCCTGTTCCTCTTAACTTGAAAATATGAAACACCCGAATGACAATGCTTCCACGATGACCTCAGAGGATTTAGAGAGAGTTCGTCGAAGGTATAGGATTCCTCAGGACATCATTCTATGGGTACCGGAGCCTGAGCAGAGGGTCACAGAGCAATTGGAGTCTGGGGCCTTCTACGAAGAGAGTTTAAGATCGGGTCTCCAGTTTTTCATCCATCCTTTAGTGAAGGAGATAATGAGGTTTTATAGTATCTGCTCGACAATGGTGGCTCCGAATAATTGGCGCAATATCATCGGCTTCATATCGATTTGCAGCCGCGTCGGAGTGACAACGCTTTTCATGTTTCGGGTTTGCTACAGTCTTGTCTCTGGAAGGGGCTCTGAATGGCTTTATATTGGGCCTTGGAAGTCATTTAAAATGATATCAGAGAACCCATCTTCCATAAAGGAATGGAAATCTCAGTTCTTCATTGTCGAAGGGAACATCGGTTCTGATTTTCTCAGAATATGGATGAACTATGTCAAGGATTTAGATGCACACCTGAAACTGTCGCAGCAAGAAGAGAAGGATTTGATTACTCTTCGGAGTGGCCGAATATTCTCGGCCAGTGTTCTTTTAGCGGAAGATGCCCTTTTTGCCGTCGGGCTCAGCCTTGTCGACCCTTAAAGTAAGTTCTTGTCCCCTTCCTATGTTAATTGTATCTTAGCGATTTTACCACAGACTAAATTATCGTCTGTTGTATTTGCAGCCGAAAGGTCGGAGTTTATAGGCCAGATGAAGGGGGAGCTTGGTAAGCATCAGAGAAGAACCGGTTCTGAGGAGAGCCATAAGCCCGAGAAAAAGTCCCGTCTTCCTGAACCGCGTTTAAAGGAGGCGAAGCAAACCAAGACCGGACGGTAATCCTCTACACTGAAGAAAAAGGAGATGGGAGTGTCGGTAGCATGAAAGAAGTCTTCCCCATTAAAGGAGGAACCAATAGTGGAGGGGCAAGTGGTTGAAGAAAATTTAGAAGAAATCGTCAAGATTTCTTTCCCACAAGTAATGGTGATACGGGACGATTTTGATGGGACGCCATCGACTGATTCTGTAGCCCCTATGCCCGAAGGCAAAGAATTGCGCTCGGAGGGGGTTAGTAGTCCAAAAGCACCCTTCGCATACGAAGGAGAACCCTCAGCCCCGACTGAGGAGGTGAGGGAAGTTGATGTAGATGCCGAGGCATAAGAGGAGCCGCCTGCTGGGAGGCATCCTCCCGAAGAATCGAGAGAGGTCGAGGAAGAGACCGAGGCTCTGAGGAGGGAGGAAATAGGGCAGGCGCTTGTAGATCAAGAAGAGCCCTCAGACGAGGAGGAAGTCCGAAGCGAGGTTCCTCCAACAGAGGCATCGGGAGGAATAGACAAGCAGGCCGAACTTTCTTGGGCCGTAGTATCCCATGCAGAAGCTCTTGTCAAAGAGGTGAGGCAAATTGGGGTTCCTCGGACCGAGCCTTTACAAGTCAATCCCTTGGCTGTGAACTCGCTCACGCCTAACCCAGAGGTTGAGGAGATGCTGTCTACTCTGATGCGATATGCTTTATATGAGAGGGACGGCTCCTCGACCGAAGAGGACATTGTCACCGCAGCGTTTGGGCGAGCTGGCATACCGAGTGATATCGAGCTTCTTTCCAAAATTGATAATCACTCTCTTACCAAGATAGCGTCAGCATACACCTTCCGGGTAAGTAGGAATATCGAAGCATTAGCGTCAGCATACACCTTCCGGGTAAGTAGGAATATCGAAGCATTTCACTTTCATAGAGTAGCTTAATCGGAACTTACCACCGGAAGTTCATTTGCAGAGCGCTATTGTAATGAGGTCGTTGTGTTATCGTTTGAACCTGGTTGCGGGAGCTTGCGCTCAAGCTAGGAGGGAGGCTACCGTCCTTCGAGAAAGGGTGGCATCGATGGACAAGCTTTCCAAGGCCTTGAGAGTGGCTCAGGAGAATATCGAAAAATCAGAGGAAACCAAGAGAATCGCTCTAGAGAGAGCGTCTAGATTCCAAGCCGAAGCTAATGAATCCAGAGGAGCTCGCGATTCAGCCGACAAGACTCGGTCGGAATTACTGAAATGCAGGTCCGAGCATGCTCAAGAGATAGAGGCCTTGAAGAGACGCTTCAACGAGAGGTGAGCCGACTTGAATAGGAGTTTCGTCGAGAAAAGGAATGCTTTAAATAGGAGGCTTGATGAAGAGGATGATAAATCCAGGTGGTAGCGAGAGCGAATCGCCAAACTTACTGCCGATCTAGCCCATTCTTAGCGAGAAGTCGAGGAGAGATAGTTAAGGATCGATGACATCAGGGGGAGGATGTATCAGTACAAAGTGGACAAGTTAAAGGCACACGATAGGATCTAGGAGCTGAATGCAAAAATGGCTCAGTGGGAAGAGGAGGTATGGCATTTCCTTACTATTTTATGTTTTTCTCCTTAATCTGATTGGTCTTGTATCTTCAAGTGAGCAGGATGGCGTCTGAAGCCCATAATCAATTAAGGGCTTTGAGAGGGTAGTTGGCCTTGAGTCGTCAGAGGTGTTCTGAACTCGAGGGCCAAGTGATTGAAGCCAATAGACAGGCTGCTCTGGTGGTGGAAGAGTATAAAAGTTCTGCTCAATTTTTAGATGAGCGCAAGGCAGCCTGCGCTGATGCATTTTAATTTGGAGAGGAGGAAACACGAGCGAAGATTTTTCAGAGATACCCGGAGTTAGACCTCTCATTTTTAGAAGCCGATTACTATGACGTTCGCACGCCGGGGACCGAGCTATCTGCCAAAGCTGAATATGAGGAGATCCCGGATGTTGATTTCGAAGTCATCCTAGACACAACGCGAGTCCCGGATCCAGCGATGGTTAGCCGAGGGGAAAAGAGTTCTCAGTATGTTGTTGAAGAACCCGAGTCTCCTCATCTAGCCATGTTTGAAGTAGGTGAACCAAGTCAGTCTTCCCCGAATATCACTGAAGCTGCTCCTGAGGCCGAGCCCAAGTCTTAAGGGCTGTTCTTGTAATCTTTCTTCTTTCTTGTAAGTTGTAACTAAGGAGGCTTAGCGGGGCCTCGCTTTGCAACATCAATATAAATAAACCTTTATTTTTTCGTACACCGTCCATTGCTTAGGTGTCGCATGTTAAAACACCCCTTTTTAACTTATCCGCAGCTTGCTTTAGCCTAGTTTAAGATAGCTCGACCTTTGCCGAAGCAGAGAAGATAGCTCGGTCCTTGCCGAAGCAAGGGAGATAACTCAGCCTTTGTCGAAGCAAAGGAGATGACTCGGGCTCTGCCGAAGCAAAGGAGATGGCTCGGCCTCTGTCGAAGAGTATTTCATTTTTCCCGAGGCATTTATTTCGTTGTTAATGCCTTGTCTTTTCTGATGTGAGCTTGCTTTTCGTATACGATAAGGAGTCAATTGCCATAGGACCGTAGAGGCTTTACCAGGTTTGCTCGTACCAAAAATAGCTCCTCACATTTAAATCTTTCGATTCAAGATCAAGAGATCTCTTGCCCTTTACTGTCACGTGGGGAGAGTTTTCCGATATACCCTGTGGAGTACCGAGTTCCATTAAGACATTGACACATGGTCTCAAATGTGATGCGATCGTCGCATCCTGAGTCCTTAAGCTCTCCCCTTCGTTAATGGCTGCCCACCGTTTAACGTCTATAAAAAGGGAAGAGCAGAGGATGCTTGGGCATACCCTGAAAATTTTCCTATTTTGAGAGTAGAAAGAAGCCTTTGCAGACTTCCTCATGCTGTATCCAAAGATCGTGAGGCCTAATTTTCCTTTCGAGACTTGGCTTGGCCCTGCTAGTTGGGATGATGAAGTTGTCGAAAAGTAAATTATCCTCAAAAGAGGAGTCAAGAAGATCATATGCGAAGCGCAGAAGGGGGATAGAGGTCATATGGGAAGCGCACACGAGCGCTTTCTATTTAGCTCTGTCCGCCCATTGTGGAACCATAGAGGCCACTGAAAATGCAATTTTTGATGGGCCTTGGTTTGCACAGGCTTTCCATCGACCATGATGACCTTTATTGCTGAGCCTCTTCTTCTTGAGGTATTCCATTCTCCATGGTCACAGCCGCTTGAGGGTCTATCAGGCTGCTGCTTAAGGGACGGGAAGCTGAAGGTAAGTTCCTTTAGGTTACTTCTTTTCTATATCGTTGCCCAATGCCTCGGAGATCACAATTCAACAGAGTTGTCTTGCCTGATTTATCTGATTTTCAAAGCATAGGCAGAAGCTATGTTGATGCAGTGTCGTCGGCCGAACTTGTTTGTCCGAGCATTTTCTTTATTTTCAGTGCTGTAACGTACTTGTAATGCCTTGCAAGAGGCTGTAACTTTTGTAATGAGATATTATTGAAATAAAAGAAGTCTTTCTTTTCATATATTTCTCTCTTCTTGCTGTTCTGTTTCTTTTCTGCTAAACATTAGTTTTCCTGACGCACCGATGTCATTGCATCATTCCGACATAACACGTTAGTTTTTCCTGAGTCGAACAGGGTGTGGGACGAAGGCTCGGGCCTGCCGAGATATAGGAACACCCAATAGACATTTTTTTTTACTAAGGAGAAGACCTCTGAATGGCTGTACCCAATTGAATAGAATGCCTATTATGCTCGGGGCGCTTTAGGGACTTGGCTCTTGCCAAGTATTTTGGTGATTCAGTTTAGGCTTGCTGATGTGCGCCGGATTATGTTGATCTTTCATGGATAGAACGCATGATTCGTCTTAGATTATAGGAAGACCTGGGCGGCCTTGCTGGCTCTTGGTGGGAGTTCAATCATGCAGAAGATCCTTGAGAGTTTTTACCAAGTTCATTGAAATCGTAATAAATAGCTCGATCATGCCGAGGGATAAAGAGGGTTTTACCCCACTCCATTAGGGTATGTAAATTATTGCTCAATGAACACTTTCTCTGGGGGGATTATATCTGAATCAGTCAAGACATGAAACGGCTCGCCCGGACCCATCGAGATACAGAAAGATCGCTCGATCTCACCGAGGTGCTGAGAAATAGCTCGGCCGTACCGAGGTACGAAGGAGTCACTCGACTCTGCTGAGGTTCGGAGAAATCACTTGGTCCTGCCGAGGCTTGGAAAAAGATTATATTTACTTGGCGCTGCCAAGGTACGAAGAAATCGCTCGGCCCTGCCAAGGTTCGAAGAAATATCACTCGGTCCTGCCGAAGCTTGGAGAAAGATTATATTTTACTTGGCGTTGCTAAGGTACGGAGAAATCGCTTGGCCCTGCTGAGGTTCGAAGAAATATCACTCGGTCTTGCCAAGGCTTGAAGAAAGATTATATTTTACTTAGCGCTGCCAAGGTACGGAGAAATCGCTTGGCTCTGCCAAGGTTCGGGAAATATCACTTGGTCCTGCCGAGGCTTAGAGATAGAGATTCGAGGATCGCTGATTGGGCAAGACCTATCCTTTGTAACAACTTTTTGGAGAGGTAATCGAAACATGGACATTACAATTTTAAAAATAAAGTCTCGCTATTGTAAACAGAATAAGTTTAGTAGAAATGTACTTTACTGATGGTATATCCGGAGATTATCTGAAATTCATGTTCGGGGAATAGATTTTTCATCCAGCTCCGACCTTCCCAGTTCGGAGATAACTTTCCTTGCTCTAATGGCTTAGAGACAGATGCCTTGCGGAGCACAAGATCATCAGGGAGGAAGGATTTTTCTTTAACTCGGGAGGAATGATATCGGGCTACCCCTTGTTGATAGGCCGCCATTCGGATCTGGGCCTTCTCTCTAACTTCTTCTATCAAGTCGAGATTGGCTCAGAGCTGTTCGTCACTCGACTCCGAATAATTCTCCACCCGTGGTGAAGGTAGTTCAATCTCCACAGGGATGACAGCTTCAATACCGAAGGTCATTCTAAACGGAGTTTCGCCCATGGGAACCCTTTGGGTGGTTCGGTAAGCGCATAAAACATGGTAAAGCTCATCCGTCCACCTGCCACGTGCCCTGTTGAGTCGAGCTTTGATCTCTTGCAGCAAGGTTTGGTTAGTCACCTCTGCCCACCGTTGGCTTGGGGGTGCCTGATCGATGTAAGCCGATGACAGATGCTATGATCCTCACAGAACTTTCAAAATTTAGGATTGTCAAACTGTCTGCCATTGTCGGTGATGATAGTGTGCGGAAGGCCGAATCGACAAATGATGGATCTTCATACAAAATCCCTAGCTCGAGCTTCAGTTATCTGGGCGGCTGCCTCGGTCTCGACCTATTTGGTGAAGTAATCAATTGCTACGAATAGAAACTTCTTTTGTCCTGTAGCAAGAGGAAAAAGGCCAAGGATATCCATCCCCCACTTAGCAAAGGGCCAGACAGACAATATTGGTGTCAAGTGAGCAGAAGGGAGCCTCTGGATATTTGAATGTCGTTGACATGAGTCACAAGCTCGGACAAAATAGTCAGAATCCTTATGTATGATTGGCCAATGGTACCCTTGGCGCAGCACTTTATGGCATAAAGCTCGGCCGCCAAGATGACTGCTGCAGATGCCTTCATAGACCTTCCGAAGAGCATAATTAGCTTTCGACGGCGGAAGATATTTGAGTAATGACATGGAGAAAGATCGTTTGTTAGCTGGTCATCGAGTAGGACATAATGAGTCGCTTGCATCCTCAGCTTCCTTGCCTTCTTTCTGTCGGTCAGGAGCGACCCTTCTTTAAGATACTTGAGAATCGGGTCAAATCAGGAAGGTTCGGCCTCAATTTGCATCATTCGATCAACGTCGGCAATGCTGCACTTTTCAAAGATTTTCAAGTGGAATTTCTGCTCGAGATCTATCGAATCTGTAGTCGCCAGAGAAGGTCGGCGCGCGCATTCTATGTTCTGGGAATTTGAATGACTTCAAGTTTAGAAAAATGAGAAGTCAAGTCGTGCACCTTTTGGAGATACCGAACCATATTTGGTTCCCGAGCTTCAAATTCTCTCCGTACTTGGCCTGCGACCAGTTGGGAGTCGGTGTATGCATCCAGTCTTCTTAGCTTCAAGTCGCGGGCAATCCGGAGTTTGGCAAGCAAAACTTCATACTCTGCTTCATTATTAGACACTGGAAAGGACAAGCGGATGCCGTACTCGAAGGTCGCACCCTCCGAACTAGTGAGGACCAAGCTGGCGCCAGAACCGTTAATGCTGGAGGACCCATCTGCATGAAGCAGCTATAGAGCTTTGGGCTTTTGTTGCTCAGAAGTATCCGATGTGGAACCATCCTCTGGTATGGTACACTCAAGGAGAAAATTTGCTAGAATTTGTGCTTTGATGGCCGAACGAGGTTGATACCGGATATCATGTTCACTCAGCTCAACGACCCATTTGGTCATCCTTTCCGACACGTTCGGACGATGAATGATTGATTTGATAGGTTGATCAGTTAGGACTACCACAGTATGTGCTTGAAGATAAGGCTGCAACTTCCAAACGGACATTATCAAAGCCAACACCATCTTTTCAATCTGGGTGTACCACGTCTCAGCGTCCCGAAGTATTTTGCTGACATAATAAATCGGCTTTTGAATTTTGCCTTCCTTCTAGACTAGCACAGACCCGATGGCGTTCTCTAAGACTGCCAGATACAAGTACAGGGTCTCCCCGAGCCTCGAGCTACTGAGAAGAGGTGGTGAGCCGAGTTATTTCTTGAGGTCCTCGAAGGATTTCTGACAATCCGGAGTCTATTGGAAATTTTTAGCTAATCGAAGTGTATTAAAGAAGGGCAAACATCTCTTGGCCGACGGAGCAACAAAGCGGTTGAGGGCCGCTATCCTTTCGGTAAGGTGGTGCACCTCCTTGACCGACTTTGGGGGCACCATCTGCTGAAGAGCTTGGATTTTCTGTGGATTTGCTTCAATGCCTCGCTGGGAGACCATAAAGCCCAAGAACTTTTCAAAGTTGAATCCAAAAGCACATTTGGTTGGATTTAGCTTCATCCGATACCTCCAGAGCGTTGCGAAGCTCTCTGTAAGATCATTGATGTGCTGAGACGCTTCCTTGCTCTTGATCAGCATGTCATCAACATAGACTTCCATGTTCCGACCGATTTGTTCTTTGAAAACTTTGTTAACTAGTCTTTGGTAGGTTGCCCCTGCATTCTTTAAACCGAAAGGCATGACTCGATAACAGTAAATACCTCGGTCAGCAATGAAGGCGGTCTTTTCTTCATCTTCGGGTGCCATCCGAATTTAGTTGTAGCTCGAGTAAGCATCCATGAAGGTCAGCATCTGGTGGCCCGAGGTAGCATCCATAAGCTGATCAATCCGAGGCAAAAGAAAACTGTCTTTCGGACAAGCCTTGTTGAGATCCGTGAAGTCGATGCAGATTCTCTATTTACCATTCGACTTCTTCATCATGACAACATTCGCCAGACAATCGGGATAGTTCACTTCCCGAATGAAGTTAGCTTTAATGAGCTTATCAACCTTCTCTTCGATGACCTTCTGACGCTCAAAAGCGAAGCTTCTTTTCTTCTGCTTGATTGGCCGAAATATCTCGTCCATATTAAGGCGATGGACACGAATATTTGGGCTAATTCCCGGCATATCTAAAGCAGATCAGACAAAGACGTCAGCATTCCTTTGGAGAAACTCGATCAAATTTTGCCGAGGCTTCCTTTTCAATTGTGACATGATCCTTATGGTTCGGTCAGACCGAGCTTTGTCAAGCTGCACCTCTTCGAGTTCTTCGGCTGGTTCTTCTCGTTGCTCTGTGAAATCCTCTTGAGCGTCCAGCCCATCAACCTCGGGTTTTCTAGACTGAAGATCAGCAACGAAACAGTACTGAGCCACAACTTGACTTTCCCGAGCTATTCCCACACCCCATTCTATGGAAAAACTTCATGGCGAGATAAGGGATGGATACAACAACTTTAAAGGACATCTGTCCGGATCTGCCGAGGATCGCATTGTAGGGCGACCGAAGCTTGGTCGCTAGAACATCCGTGTGAACAATGGCTATACTAGGCCAAGTGCCCGTTCGAACCACCAGTGTAATAACTCCTTTCAGAGTAATTGTGTCTCCAGTGAAACCAATCAAGGTAGAGTCTATGGTTCGGAGATCTTCCATCCATAATTTCATCCTTACAAAAGCATCGAAGTACAAAACATTAACAGAGCTTCCATTATCAATTAAAATACGGTGTACATCATAATCGTTCAAGTTAAGAGATACAACTAATGCATCATAATATGGATACTGTATCTCCGAGAGATTTTCATCAGAAAAAGAGAGCTCATCGATCCAAGCCTTCTTCGATGGATTCTCCGCTTCACTCAGTCGAGCCGGTGAGGAGTTGATCATTGCAATCATATTGACATTGCCAACAATCGGCGGGTTTGGTGGAGGTGGTTGGCGAGGCTCGGGCTGACGCTCTCCTCCATTGTTTGGCCAGGGGCTCTTTTGAATCGATCCAACCTCCCTCGTCGGATAAGTTGCTCGATCTCATTTAGAAGTTGCCAGCACTCTTCAGTATCATGCCTATGATCCCAATGAAAACGACAATACTTGTTCATGTCTCTCTGGGCCGTGTTCCCTCGGAAAGGCGGCGGCCGAGGGATCTGGTGCTCGATCTCCATCAGGATCTGTGCCCTCGGTGTTGTGAGGGAAGTGTACTGATTAAACCTCCGGCCTAGATTCCGAGTACGATCTCTGGATGGCGGAGGAGGAACTCTCTGGCGGTGGGATGGACTTGCGTGGTGAGAAGGTCGGCTCTTCTCCGAGCCTTTAACCTCTTTCTTCTTTAATTGTTTGGCCCGGGCTGACCTTCGTGACTCCTCAACCCTGGCATACTTATCCGTCAAGGCCATCATGTCGGAGAGGCTTTTCGGATAATTAACATCTAAGGTTAAATAGAAATCATCCTCTTTGGACATCGTGCCTGCCAGGGTGGACATGGCCAACTCATGGTTGAGATGGTTTACCTCCAACATGGCCGTGTTAAAACGGCCTAGATAATTCTTCAAAGACTCCTCTTGCTGTTTGACCTCAGAAAGGGAATCAGACCTTCTGCGGTGGTGACGACTACTGACGAACTGACTGATGAAGAGGCAGCTCAGCTCATCGAAAGAATCAATGGAACCTGATTTTAAGCTATTGAACCAGGTTCTGGCTGACCCTCTAAGAGTAGATGGAAAGGCTCAGCACATGATCGCATCTGATGCTCCATGGAACATCATGATGGATCGAAAGCTACTCAAATGGTTATTGAGATCGGTGGATCCGTGGTATGGCTTGATGGTGGGAAGCTTGACATGGGAAAGAATTACTTCCTGCATGATCTCTTCGGAGAATAGAATCCCCTGCTCCATCTTCGATTGAGGAGGAGGAACTTGCCTGACGGTGTCCAACTCTTGCCGCCACTCTCGACGCATCTCCTAGAGCTGTCTTTGAACCTCTTCGTCTCGGATAGTGGGGAGAGGGGTCGAAGGGACCGTGGCTGTGGCGTCGAGTCATGGCGATAGTATCCCGGAGAGAGATCGAGCTCGCCGAGATCTAGGCGAGCTCAACTCTCGAGCCCTTTGTGGTGCTGGTTTAGGCTCTCTTTGATTGGGCTGTTAAGGATGGCTCGTGACTTCGAGCGGGTTGGAAGAAGAAATCGCTGGAGAAGCATGAGCAGCGACTCCATCAAGGAGTTATGGAGCAGGGGCAGCCGGATGGAAAACTCTATGGAGTTCTTGTACCAGCTGGACCAGAGCTTGAACTTGCTGGACCATTGTGGCGAACTGGTCCTGGGTGACCACGGTTGCCGGTGGTGAGGGAGTCTCAGCCGGCTGTGGAGGTGCCATATTGTTTGCAAGATTAAGCCTTTGGGAGGCGGCCTGATCTTGCGCATCTGAAGCTGCTCTCCTTCGATTGGCCATTGAAGGGTTGTTCTTCTAGTTTCAAGCCTTATCTCCTTGATTACAAGTTTGTGGGACTTGAGGCCTTTCCTCTAGCGCCAATATGTTGCCGTAGAAATCCGTCCTTCAACTCGAGCGCAGTCCGCCCACAGATCTGGGTGTCAACCTTCCACTTGATCGAACCTGCAAGATAGTCCTCTCGTAGGGAATGTTGGGTGGCCCCTATGGAAGACCCTCCGACGCCCAAGTCATTGAAAATTCACAGCAAGCAGATAAGAGGAGAAGACTCTTGCAGAAGAGTCCCTCAAGAATGGCTCACGAGAACTCTGAATGCTCTGCTTGAGCTTCAATGGATTTTTTAATGAGAGAGTGAGCGTACCTGAAAAGTTTTTGGGAAAGGTATTTATAGATTGTCCGAATATTGGCGGGTTGCTCACCTGATTCCTCGAACGTGTCTTAGGAGGTGGGGAAATCGGAATAATTTGACTATGATTTGAATTAGGTTTGGTACGAGGCCGGTGAGATTTGAATCCTGTTTGTTAGAGAATCAATGGCTAGAGAGGCTAGTTGATGCTTTGAGATTCGACGATTTATAGACCCTAGACCACAATTGACATTATTGGCTTTATTTTCCTCCTAGGACAGTTGGAGGCCCACATGGCTGGAATCTTGCCAAATAATCATGGATTTGAACTTCTATTAATTTTGAGGAATCCACTTTAGAAATCAAGCGATCAGAGCTGTCCGTTGTGTGAAGGATTCATCGTGACGATAGGTAGCATGCACACTTGGGCTAGATGTGGGGGTAGCTCGGTTCCGCAAAGGTTCAAGGATAGCTCGGTCTGGCCGAGGCCGAGGTATAAGGATAGCTCGATCTGGGCATGGTATGAGGGTACTTCGGTCTTGTTGAGACGTAGTAACTTTGTCTTTTTTCAGACGCGATAACTGGTGAATCAGAAGTCAAAAGTGATCGCAACTTTTTCGTCATGCACACGGATATTAACGTAATGACGATTTTACCCCACATCAAACTTCATTCAATACATCTTTATTTCTTTATGTTAAAGATTATATTTCTAGAATATAAAGTAAATATATTTTATTCTAATTCATAAAGATTGTTGCAGATTTCATTTCTAAAATAGGAAGCAGATTATATTTCTAGAATAGGAAGTAAATATATTTGATTCTGATTCATAAAGATTGTTACAGATTTCATTTCTAAAATAGGAAGCAGATTATATTTCTAGAATAGGAAGTAAATATATTTGATTTTGATTTATAAGAATTTGATGTAATTAGTTTTCCTTCCTAATATAAGATTTGTAGTTTGTATATATACCTAAGAGATTAATGAATAGAAACACAGAAATTACTTTTTTTTTTTTTCAGAATTCTAGTTGTATTTCACTATATAATATTCTTTTTTAAAATGGAAATTCCAGTATCGTGCCTTCTGAAAACAGGAGTGACAAAAGGTAAGGATTATTGTTTCTAAAGACTTTATTTTTTACTATTTTCAGAAGAGCTTGGGACCAAGGGAAAAAAAATGATATGCTAGGTTCAGGCATTACCAGTTATTCCCTTATTTGCAAGCTGCTGTGTTGAATGCTTGCATTTCAAGTGTCAACATAACCGATACTTTTAACTTCTTATTGGCTTTATTTTCGACGATTCTACATTATTTGAGCATAAATAAACTTCAAACAAGATTCTACATATGCTACAGAGGCTAGTTGATGCTTTGAGATTCGACGATTTATAGACCCTAGGCCACAATTGACATTATTGGCTTTATTTTTCTTCTATGACAGTTGGGGGCCCACGTGGTTGGAATCTTGCCAGATAATCATGGATTTGAACTTGTGTTAATTTTGAGGAATCCACTTTGGAAATCAAGCGATCAGAGCTATCCGTTGTGTGAAGGATTCATCGTGACGATAGGTAGCATGCACACTTGGGCTAGATATGGGGTAGTTCGGTTCCGCAAAGGTTCAAGGATAGATCGGTCTGGCCGAGGCCGAGGTATAAGGATAGCTCGGTCTGGGCATGGTATGAGGGTATTTCAGTCTTGTTGAGACGTAGTAGCTTTGTCTTTTTTCAAACGCGATAACTGGCGAATCAGAAGTCAAAAGTGATCTCAACCTTTTCGTCGTGCGCACGGATATTGACGTAATAACGATTTTACCCCGCATCAAACTTCATTTAATACATCTCTATTTCTATATGTTAAAGATTATATTTCTAGAATAGAAAGTAAATATATTTGATTTTAATTCATAAAGATTGTTACAGATTTCATTTCTAAAATAGGAAGCAGATTATATTTCTAGTATAGGAAGTAAATATATTTGATTCTGATTCATAAAGATTGTTACAGATTTTATTTCTAAAATAGGAAGCAGATTATATTTCTAAAATAGAAAGTAAATATTTTTTATTCTGATTTATAAGGATTTGATGTAATTAGTTTTCCTTCCTAATATAAGATTTTTAGTTTGTATATATACCTAAGAGATTAATGAATAGAAACACACAAAAATTACTTTTTTTTTTCAGAATTCTAATTGTATTTCACTATATAATATTCTTTTTTAAAATGGAAATTCCAGTTTCGTGTCTTCTGAAAACAGGAGTGACAAAAAGTAAGGATTATTGTTTCTAAAGACTTTATTTTGTGCTATTTTCAGATGAGCTTGGGACCAGGGGAAAAAATGATATGCTAGGTTTAGGCATTACCAGTTATTCCCTTATTTGCAAGCTGCTGTGTTGAATGCTTGCATTTCAAGCGTCAACATAACTGATACTTTTAACTTCTTCTTCCACATGCTAATAATGTTTAAGGTTGATGGTTGTAAAAGTATATTATGTTGGTTAACGTAATATGCTTCCTTAATAATAGTGGTTAAGCAATGTTTGAGATCTTATTTTTTCTTTTGCCACACCTTTTTCTTCATAGAGGTTTACGGACATAAATAAACTTCAATAATTTAGCACTAGATTAGAGACATTTTTCATGTCAATGCCTTGCAAGATGTTAGAATTGAGTCTCAAACTCAAAAAAAATTGAGTAGTAGAATTTGTTCACACAACCATATGTGGTTCTGTGGTGTGCGTACGTATCCACTGAGATTGAAGCGTTTGTTTTTGTCAAGTAAAATTAATTAAATTACAACTTTATTGATGACTATAAATGTATAATTACCCAAAAATGACATTTGAACTCATAAAGAAGGAATGTCACATAGATGAAAATGGGCCATAAATATATAATTTTTTAATATAGATCTTATTTCAAGGTCTTCTATGTTCCATAGCTACATTCCAAATTTAGCATACATTTAGGTGCTGTTTGGATGCTGGAAGATCTTCCAGTGGGAGTCTTATGCTTTCATGTAGTGATTGGAGGGGAAGAATTTTAATCCATTGAGGAAGTCCCTGGAACATGCAAGTCCAAAAATACAGGATACAGCTTCCTCTCAAAAGGCACCTTGTGTTGTCCTCGTTCATATGACTTGACATTTCATATTTTATTGGAACCGTCTCTCCCTTTTCCATATCTCCATCTCAAACTCTCAAATTTTAGCCATATCTGGACAAGTTATCAGAAGATCCAAACAGGGCTTTCATGTTTTAATATTGAGGGGTTCGAAAATCTACATGCATGTATGGATGATTTCTATCTATATGTGGCATGACCCACAGCCAGACCTTATGTGCAAACTTTACTAGCCATGCTGCATGTAACCTATGGAAAAATAAGCTGGTTCAGACATGCAAGGTGGACTTCATTGATGTGTGTGCGCGCACGCGCGTGCGCGTGCCACATCCCTCATATATTTGAGAATCTAATTGGTTTCATAATGCATGCAGTGCTGAATTTGTTAGGATTTGGTCCCAGAACACAGAAGAAATATGCAATAGTCTCTTCTGTAACAGATGTGAATACATTTCTATCATTGGTACCTCAACCCAAGAAAATAACTTAAGCAACATGAGATGGAAGATTGCAATATATTTAGAAATGTTCTAAATACTAATTTTAGTTTAGTATGTTTCTAAAATATCTGATTTATCACTGCAAGAAAATGTCTGTTATCTTGCAGCTTCTTCCCCATTGCTGATTCTGTTTCATATATTTCTTGCTGAGGATGATATGGAATCTGAAAGGATATTTTATCATTGTCATTACCATCATATATTTCCAAATTCTCCTCTATCCAGCCTCCTGAAATCCTCCTAATAAATAGGCACTTGCTACTATTTTATCTCAAGCAGCTTGCTTTCTTATCTATGAGCAATACTAAATTGTTTCATTGCAGTGCTATCATATGTATAAGCATAATATCTCTGGCAGCTTTTGTCTTTACAATTGCAGAGAAATAAATTATAATTGGGTTATGGTGGTTGGAACTAAATAATCTTTGTTTAGTAGTGTTTCTTCTGACTTATTTCAATAATTTCATGTACCCCTTTTACACCAGAATTTTGCAGGAATGGGAACAAAAGTGCAGTGTAAAAGCTACATTCCAGGATACCATCCAATGAGGGATTTAAATGATGACTCAAGTGGTAGTTGGTCTCTTTATCATGAAGATAAAACATTTAGTGAGCAGCTCTACAATGGTTTCAAGGTGATGCAAGTGAATGAATATTCAGAATATGATAAGGAAATGTTGAAGAGAATAATGCTTGAACATGAAGCAGTGTTTAGAAAGCAGGTTAAGTTTTCATATTCTCAATTCATATTTTTATCATAAAAATAATATGACTCTTACCTGGTCATGGGGCATTTATTTTCTTACGTTTTCATTACTAACATTTAGATGGCCAGTGCATGCTTAGTGATCTGGAACCTTATTGGATTTTGATGCAGTTGGTTGTTTTGATTTAGAAACTTTTGGATCAGAAAATCATATTTTTTATTTTATGTAGCATAGGAGACAATAATGTACTTGCTTATTTGTTTCAAGTATCCTAAGGATGAAAAATCAACATCTTCCATTGGTCTTGCTGATGTTTTGTGCTCTTTTCATGATTGTAATTCTGTGTTCTAAATCAGGTTTGTGAACTTCACCGTCTTTATAGTGTACAAAAATACTTGATGGATGAGCTTAAGAGAGAAAAGTCATACAGATATTCTGCACCAATGGGGGCATCCCACTCAAATATATTTTCATCTCAAATGCCACATGAAGTCCATGGGAAGGTGTGGCAGATGCCTCATCAACCTTTAGTGAACACCAGCTATGGTAGGGCAGTCGTGCCGGATGTTGATGATAAGAGGCCTCCTCTAAGTTTTCTGAAGGTAAATAATATGCAGTACAGTGCTATCTCACCTGAAAATGGAGGATCCTTTGATGACAGACTATTTGACCATAAACTCAAGAGGCCAAAAAGAATGTTTGATCTTCATCTCCCTGCTGATGTGTATATTGAAAGCGAAGATGCTGAAAGAACAGAAAAGGACATCATTGCTGATCCATGTGTTAGGGTTGCTGATCCTCTTTGCAAGGTTCATGGTGTTGAACCAGAGAATAATGTAAAGCTAACTCTTGGTACTGGTGATGATGGTAGTTGTGGGGAAGGTAGCTGGAAGTCAGATTTGCATCCACGAGGTGGTCTTTCTATTCACAGTTTGGCTGATTTGAATGAACCCATCAAAGATTTAGATGGCGAGGAAGTTGCAGGTTCAGTTTCTAATGGTTTGAGAGCCCAACATAAAGAAGTTCAAGGGCATCGGTTACCAATGAAATCGAGCACAGATATTGTTTGCAGGGATTTTTTCAGGGACGGACATGGAAAGGAAGGGAGCTGCTCAAACTGTATTAATGCAGATAAGAAGGAAATTAGACAAGAATGGCAATCATTACACAATGATGCTGGTAAGACTTTTATGGCGACTTTAGTGATACTTCTGAATCATTATCATGTCTATAAGCAGTTTATCCTGTATTGCACTGATATTAAACATTTTCTACATTACTATGTATTTATGTCATTTGTTTTGATGCCATGCATTTATGCATTTTCTCAAAAGTACAAACTTCCCATTTTTTGAGCCTTGAACATTAATAATGATTTCAGCCTCTTGAGCATGTATGTGAATATCACCTTCTTCAAAAGAATGAAGTTGTTTTATGACCAAGGGCAAAATTGTTGATCGTGGAGTGGTGAAATATTAAGTTGCAAAAGATAAATGATCACTATTAATCAATTTGGCCCATGGAAATTAGTGGCTTGTTGCTTTGCCAACTTATGCTCACTTTGAAGTGCATGAACAATGTGTTGATTCAAATTTGCAATATATTCTCATGATTAAGAATGATCACCTCCAACTAACTGACTATGTTTTTAAAGTTGTTTCTACATTTGTGTCATTAAAAAAAAAACTGCTTATCTTAAGGGGGCACTTCCTTAGCCACCTATTGCCTTAGACAGCAACAGTGCAGTATCATTGAAGATAAGAACACCCCTTTTAGATGGCCTTTTCTACCTGAAATGTTTCAGGTGTGATATTGCTGCTTTGTTAGATGTCTTATAGACCACTTGACAGGGGAAATTGAGAATAATAAGATCAATTCTTGATATTAAAAATATCTTGATTAATAGGTTCTGGTACAACCAATCTGGTCATGCTTCTATTTCCAGCTGTACAAGTACACATCTTGAAGCTTGTTTGAGTATTGCTGAGCTTTAATTTGATTCATCTTTCTTGTCTCAACTGGCCTTGCCTTGATCAGCAATGACCTATGTTTAATATCATACTTAATAAAATAATGAAGATAATTTCTTGATCAGGAGTGCTCTCCAGATCTAAAAATTTACCAATTTTAAGAGGTAACAGAAGGATGGTTTGAGTCGAATTAAAAAATTGTATTGGCTTTACGAAGTATATAATGGTTTAAGAATCTGAAGGATGTTGCTCTTTGGACCTTCAAATTTACTGAAGGATCAATTGTAAGCTTTAAGCTTATTGGTTATGTAATGTGCTGATCCTTGGAGGTTTTGAAGAGTTAGGATTTTTCTTCATGTTTCATATAAATTTGGTGAATGCTTTTGCTGAATGGCCTGGGATATGTGTTGAACAACACCAATTCTTGATGTTATTGCTGCTAAGTCACTTTATGGCATCGAGTCATTTAACATTTTATATGTTAGCAATTTAGTATAAAATGTTGCAAAAGAGAAACAAGAAAAAAAGAAGAAGAAATGATCAGCTGATGAACTGATTGCTTTTGCTTTTTATATGTAGCATAGTTGTAGAATGATTCTCAGCCAGCATGAATCAATGTTCAGTAACTTCGATTGATTAAAAGTACTATTATCAAACTGCTGTTAAGACTTCCCAAGTCCATTATCTCAAGCTTAGGGTTGTGCATTTTTCCCCCTTGCATTACCATCACGCTCTTCTGCATATTCTAAATTTTAGCTCTTTTTCAGCCTTTGGTTAAGACTTTAGTTTCAGGCTGGTGGTACTGTAGAGAGTTTGACTCTCTTATGGCTGTCACTTTTCACAGGCCAAAGTAGAAACAGTGCGAGTTCTTTCAATTCTGGTTCATGCAATGACAAATACCCTATGTCATCTGAGTCGATTAAATTGAAGCTTAAGAAAGCTCATGAAACTCAGTTACTTGACCAGACTAAATCGGATACATGGTTCAGGGAGAAAACTATACAACCTACTGAAATCTTTGGAAGAAGTCCACATCTTGTTTGCTCAAACCATTCAGCGGAGACATATCCTCAGATGACTTGTCCACTCTCAGTTGTTTCTCAATCAGTCTGTTCTAGTGCTACATCTCTGCCGGCTTCATTTTGGAGAAAGCCCACCCATGGTATAAGCCATATTCCAATTGCAGTTCAAGCACTTCCATGCTTCAATGGATCTGTGGCGATGAATGCACAGAACAAGAGTTCTAATGCTCAAAAGCCTAGTAATGCTTCGGACAAACTGCAACGCAATGGGGATTTGAAGTCTCACATGCAATTCGGGAGTAAATTTCCGAATGGCCTTCAGCATGGTTGGCAATTGCATTCGAAATCTTCGGCAAATTTGCTTCTCCCATCAGCCACACTAGATCAACCAAACCTCCAAACCAGTGGTGATAGTTCAGCATATCAGAACTCCGACAGTCATGGAGTCCAAAAGTGCTTAGAGGGTTTGCAGTGCACAGACAATAAACCTGGAAGGGGTGCGTATTTAAATCAAAGTATCCTGAATGGAATTATAGATGGCTTTGCCACCAAACAGGATTCAGCAGGGAAGCATGATGGACCATCAAAGGGGTTACCTTTGCCCAGAAGGAAGTCAGCTTGTAACAGATCTTCAGATGTAGAAGTATGTGCCCCTCAAATGGAGCTAGACTTCACAAAGGATTTTTCTCAGCGGATGCCTAGATGTGAAAAAGTGTGTCCAGAATTTGCAAGTGAAGGAGACAATGGTAAAGGTTCTTCTGTCTGTGTTCCAGATCATTCTCTTTCACCTTTTCAGATCAGGGAGAATATAATTCATAGGCAAGAAGTATCTGATGGTCTGAATGGCAAAAGAAATCCTGGCTTTCTTCTTCTTGATAAGATTCAGCAGAGTGCTAACTACTCAACTCTCTCGTGTCATAAACGGCCTTTAGCTGATGAAGCAAAGTTCAGTGAAAAAGGGAAGGGTGTTAGAAATCATACTCTAAGTATTAGAAATAGCATTAATTTGAACTCGTCTATAGATGAGGCAGAGGCTGCACCATCACTTTCCATTCCGGGTGTGGCCACAAATATTGCTTGCAAAATCGACTTGGAAAAACCAGTTGATGCATGGGAAGAAGGTGCTGTATATTCACAGGGTAAAATCACAGGGTTGAATCACCTCAAGAAGAAGTCTTTAAGCAAGGATGGCCCACAGGAAACAGAATTCTCTTGTGATATACCTCTTAGAGCAGCAGCAGAGATTATGATTTCCATGTCGTTAGATGTGTCGAGTCATTCAGATGTGTTCACATTTTGTTTATCGAGCTGGTCTTCATGTGATTCCTTGCAATGGTTTGCAGAAGTAGTTTTGTCCAGTAGGGAGATTGATGCAGTGTCGAAGGGAAGAGGAGATGGTGGCTCTGAACCTTCAGATGATGATGGGACAGATTCATTCGAGTTGATGACTTTGAAGCTTGAGGCAATGAAGGAAGATGAGTACATGAGCAGATCATGGGAGGTAGAGAAACCAAAGGATGAGGAAGCAGCAGGCACTGCCTCACTGCTTCTAACAAGGCCTCGGAGGGGCCAGGCGAGAAAAAGAAGGCAAAGGAGGGATTTCCAGAAGGATATTCTGCCAGGCCTTGCATCATTATCCAGGCATGAAGTAGCAGAAGATCTTCAAACTTTTGGAGGGCTAATGAGAGCATCAGGCAAGCCTTGGCAGGTTGGTTCAGCTAGAAGGAGCTCGGGTCCAGGTAGGCAGACAAGAGGAAGGCGGCCGCGGCGGCCGGGAAGTTTGCCTGCGGTCCATGTCAGTCCCCGCGAGCACAGCCTGCTCATGCTGAACTGGAGATTGGCGGGACAAGCATGATCGGGTGGGGGAGGACGACAAGGCGGTGCCGGAGGCAGAGATTGGCCCCAGAAAATGCCTCTGCTCCTCATAGTTAGAGCTTAGAGATGCAAAATTTTATGGAGGGTCATTAGAACAGCAATTTTCTGTGTCTGGTTCTTATAGTCTTGGGATGTCTTGTACATGTTGGGCCTAATTTGGGCCATTGATTTAGTATTTGGAAAGAACTTTGTGCATCGTGCGGTGCAGGTTGTGCGTACTACGCGGTGATTCGCATGCACACATGCAATCAATTAGTGCATGCGGTGCGCACACAAGAGAACTTTTCCTTAGTACTTTGGGTTAAACAGCTTGTACATGTCATATACTAATAAATGCTGAATTATTTCATATGAATTAGAGCGCAATATAACTGCAGTTGATTTTATTTTCACAACATAAATTGTAACTTTATGGAAAGCTACAAAAGCAAATATCCGAATCTAATATAATTCGAATACGAATGCTATCGAAGTTTATTCGATCATAAACTTTATAGTTTAATCGGATTCGGATACGAATTCGGATATTTAATTCAAAAATTAATCGGATACAAATATAAATACGAATATATATATATTTTTAAATACAATATTTGATTTATTATATATTTTATTTTTTTACTTAAAAAATAGCTATCGGCGAATACGTGCAGTAAAGCCCGCCGGACGTTAGGAAATAAAATTAAAACCGCCCGTTTTTTCTTTCGACTTTCGTTCATTTTTTTTTTGGCACAGCCGCTCCCTTCCTACTTCTAACTTCCTTCTTGGCACGGTGACAGCGAGGAGGAGCATCCATCACGGAGGTAGTGAAGAAGACGGTGCCACGATGGTCGAGGAGGAGCGATCCATCGCGGAGAGCAATTGATCTGTTCGGCTCGATCGTCATCAAGTAAGCTTCTTTCCTTCCACCTCTTCTCTTTGCTCTATTCTGAGGTTGCCCAAGGGAAGCCGGGAAGGGCGAGGGATGGGTCCGTGGTGGCCATGGCCGGCAGCGAGGCCGGATCTCCCCTCTGTAACTCTTTAATCACTAATGGGATTGCTAACTCTCGATCGGCCATAGCCACGTGTTTCCGAAACCCATGGAACAGCATTGAAAGTAAATTTATTGAATTACTCCCATTATTTAATGCTATCATTATCCTCCTCCGTTTCATCTCTGGATTTGATTAAAGTGATACAGAGGTAATGCTCAAGATACTCAGTTATGATGGAGGTAATGCTCACATGTTATGATGCTAGGAAGATATGGGTTTAAAGGGCTATTAGTATGTTCTTTATTTTCTGTGAATGGTTTAGCATAAGAGAATTCTTATCTCTGAATTGCTAGCACAGTAAATACCTTCAGTTTCTTCTATTTGTAGAAGATATTAGTTTGCAATGAATTTTTTGACCACTTATATTCTTTACTTGTGTGGGATCTTTTCATATGGGGGAGAGTTTGTAAAACTACAGTCTCGTTATGTTCAAAAGTTTCACCAAGTATAAGATTTTAATTTCCTTATAGGTTAGGATGAAAGAATATATAAAAGGATCTTGCAAGGTTAATTTATATTTAATGATGAATATGAAAGGTCAGGAATGAGTTTTACTTTGAAAAGAAGTTATTTAGGCCTAATTGGATGGTTAGTCAAGCTTTTAAATAGTTAGCCGAAATTTTTCGTTCCTTGCAATCTTGAAATCTGGGATTTCTTTACAAAAGTATCCTTCGTAACCAAGATATCTTAAAATTAATTTTGATGGCTCAATTCATTCAAACTAGCTAGGCATATTAGAGATGATCTTGATTATGTTATTAAGGCTGTAGCAGTTCTTGCCTTTCGTGGAGTTGACATCAGCTTGACTTAGTTTAAAAGAAGCTACAAAGAGGTTTCAGTGCTTTAAGATGATCTTAGAAAGGAATTCTTTTGCTGTGGTGATTTGGATTAGGGGCATTTTTACTACCTTCATCCTTTTCTTAGAGACATTATGGTTTCATATTTACTATTTCATAGTTCTCTTGTGCTCAAGTTTACACACACACACACACACACACACGTAGAGAGAGAGAGAAGCTAATAAGGTTACAGATTATTTAAATAATTGGACAGCAATTCAGAAGGTATGAAGAGAGTGGTGTTTAGAGTTTTCTGCTATGCTTAATTTATTGGCTATGGTAGTTGCCCAAGATGTTATGTTTTCAAGGGCCAAGGCCTTTCTTGTTATCAAAAAAATATATAAAATAAACCAGAAATATGTTGAATGGAAAATTAAAAGGCTGGTAGCATGCTTGCTTGTTTTTGACTTTTGAGCCAAGGCTAAAAGAAGTCGACGGAATGCCATAAGAAACTAAAGATTAAATTAGGTGTGAAATAATCAGCATAGATTAAATTTTTATTGCATATTAAACAATGAAATTGAATGACTGCTTGAGTGTGTTAAATTTTTTTTTTGGGTGATGGAATTCTCATTGACTTGTGTGATCATGGATTTTTTATTATATATTTTATTTTTGTATGTTGAATGCAGTTGTTATATATCATGTCTTCTAGTGGAACTATTGAAGATGCAAATAGCAAATCAGTTGAGCCTACAAATCAAACAGAGAGGAAAAGAGAAGAAAAAGCTAACATCTAAAATTTAGGATGATTTTACAAAGTATGAATTAGAAAAGGAAGTTGATGGAAAAATTTTAAAACAGAAGAAGCAAGATGTAATCACTGCAAAAGAATATTTAATGGAGCTAGTAGGTTGGGGACAACACATTTGAAAAATCATCTTGATAAGTGCCATTCATTTTTGAAGAATACTAATGTCAAAGGCCAACTAATGTTACAAACATCATTACAAAAAGAGGATGGCACTTGTTCTTTGAGTACCTATACATATGATGGAGATGTTAGTCATAAGAAGCTTATACGGATGTTTGTTATGCATGGATACCCATTTGCTATGGTTGAGCATGAAGGATTTATTGATTTTATTAAGTCTTTAAGACCATCTTTTGAATTAAAGAGTCGCATAACCCTTAGAAAAGGATTATGAAACATATTTAGAGGAAAAGAAAAAAGTTTATGATATGTTTGGTCTTCTTTCATGTCGGATAAGTGCAACTATGGATTTGTAGACTTCTAGACAAAACAAGTCTTATTTATGTGTGACAGCACATTTCATTGATGATGATTGGAATTTGAAAAAAAAAATAATTAATTTTATGCATATGGGAGGAAGACATACTGGAGTCAATTTGTGTAATACATTTATCAAAAATATGATTGATTGGAACATTGATCGTAAGTTATTTATATTAACATTGGATAATGATCGTGCCAATGATGTGTGTGAAAGAAATCGTGGATAGGCTTCAAGGAACACTTGTATGTAATGGCCAATTCTTTCATGTGAGATGTGCTGCACATATTATTAATTTAGTTGTGCAGGATGGACTAAAAAAAATTAATATGGCAATTGAAAATATCAGAGAAATGGTGAAGATTGTTCGAAGCTCTCCACTACAGTTAGAGGAGTTTGAAAAGAGGGCTAAAGAATGTAATTTGGATACATGTAGAGGTTTGTCAATTGATATCCCAACGGTGGAACTCTATGTACAATGATGCTAAGGGATGCTTGTTATTATAAAGAGGCTTTTAAAAGATTGCAGTGTCTTGATCCATACAAATATGATATGTGCCCAACCAATGATAATTGGATACATGTAAAATATTTTGTCAAGCTTTGAAAAACTTCTATAACATCACCGAGCTCCTTTCAGGCACAATATATCCAACTGCAAATCTCTTTTTTAAGAATTTTGTGAAATTCAATTGTAAATTATTGAATGGTGCACAAATCCTAAGGATCAACTTTTTCTCTTTATGGCATTATCAATGAAGGAGAAGTTTGACAAATATTGGCAACAATCTAATCTCATGCTAGCAGTGGGTTCATTCTTAGATTCTCGTTACAAAATGAAGATGGTAGATTTTATTACTCACAGATTTACTTTTAAATGAAGAAAAAGAGGCCAGTCATGTTCAAAATGTTATTTGAAACCTTTATAGTGAGTATGAAAAAAAATTTCCTTCATTTTCTATTCCAATTACTCATGATATTGGTTCATGAGAGATAGCAGATATATTTCTAATGAGTTGATGAGATGGAAGGAAGAAAAAAAAAGTTTGCACAATTTATGAAGAAGAATGCACAACAACAACAAATTAGAACAGATTTGGATATATATATGGAGGAATTTATTTGGCCATGGGTTGAAGGTGATGCTTTTGATATTTTAGGCTGGTGGAAATCTAATGGTCCAAAGTATCCTATCTTATCTCGGATTGCAAGAGATATTTTGGCAATTCCAGTATCTACTGTAGCTTCAGAATCATCATTTAGTACAGGTGGACGAGTGATAGATGCATTTCAAAGTTCATTAGATCTTGATATTGTTGAAGCTATGATTTGTCTTCAAGATTGGCTGAGATCTGAGAAAAAAGGTAACTTATTGCATTTTATACAATATTTTTATTAGATTTAACTTATTTATAATATTTTACTATTTTTTAAAATTTTGTTTTAGGTCATATTCCTTCCATTGTTTATGATCTCAATTCTCCTGCTATGTTGGATAAGGTAAATGCAAATGATGTGTAGTTTTTAAAAAATAAGTTATTATTTTTATTTATATATTGAACTTTTGTACTAATATTATTATTTTTATTTTTATTTCAGGATATTAGAGCATTGAAGATTGTCATATGATGTTATTCAATGATTTGTGAACTTTTTATTTAATAGTTTATGAAATACTTCTTATGACATTTGAGTTTATGAGATGCATTTAAGATTTATCATTTTATCGTCAACAAATCCTATTAGATATTTTCATGTGATGACTTAATGCTTTCAGCTATATAATATGAATCATATGATACAAATACTATATGGCATATGCAGGTTGCCAATGTTGCCATGTATCGCGGGCAACTATTCCGATATGTTGCCATGTATCAGGGGCAATCGATACCAACCTCAACCTGCCAATTTTGCCTTGTTTATTTCATTCCAAAAATTTTGTGCTTGTGTGGGCTGTGATAATATTTTGAGCCTATTCAATTTAATTTGGCAATGATGATAGGGACTTTCAATTTGTTTTGATGCTCAATGTGTGGGTTGTGAAATCATGACTTGGAGGGCATTTCTAAATGTAACAGTTGTGATTTGTGAAGCATATGTTTGACAATGAAATCATGACTTGGAGGGTATTTCTAAATGCAACCGTTGTGATTTGTGAATCATATGTTTGACACTCTATCTAAGCCAAGGGCCATGATGTTAGGCAGATTCATAACATTTCCTGACTCGGATGCATGCAAATTGTAACGATCAGAAAATAACAGCTGATAATGTCTTTCTGAGCCAACTCAAACTATATCCCTATCTGATAAGTTACTAGCGTCCTAGAGGAGAAAGCCACAGCTTGTAACATGCTCTGTTGTTATGCTGATGAGCTCAAAGAGGGTTTTTACCCATGGATCGATCAGGTTGGTTATGATTAATTTATTCATTTCCTTGATCAGATCTGTGATATATTTTCAAGAATCATACGTCTTTGATCAGGTCTGTGATATATTTTCAAAAATCATACTTCGTGGATGCTTGAAAATTTACTTATTTTAAGCCTAGCCCCTTGATATGATCATTTATATATTATAAAACTTGACCTTTGTCCTATGTTTTTGTTCCTTTGTGTTCTTCAGTTGGTAATTGTTTGGGCACTTTGATCAAAACATTCAAGGCTTCTTTCCTGCCATTCTTTGATGAACTTGCTATGTACATAACACCAATGTTGGTAAGTCCTGAGAAACATGCTACTTGTATTTCTTAGTAGTACTCAAGAAAATATGCTTGACATTTTGCTTTTCCTGTTGTATTTATGCATTTTTTTGTATTAGTGAACTGCAAATTCATATGTCTATATTTCCGTGAAAATTCTTGTCTCAATGATTAATGATTTCCATCTCAAATATTTTAGGTCCTGTTACAATGTTACTTAGTTGGATTTGTTGTGGATTTCAACTTCTTTCAAGTTTCTTAAGAGAACATTTATGTAGCCATATTCTTATTGCCTATGTTTTGCTCTTATGGTAGACAGTAGGGAGTTTAGTTCTTTAGTATTCCTCTATTTATTAACTCTTTCACAACTATTCATCATATAACACCATCATGAGATCATAGAAATTTCTATCTTCATATCCGTATCCGTATATAACAAATATGGATATGCTTGATATCCGATTCGTATCCGTATCCGTATATAATAATATGGATATGCTGGATATCCAATTCGTATCCGTATATAATAAATATGGATATCTAGATATCCGATTCGTATCCGTATCCGTATATAATAAATATGGATATACTTGATATCCGATTCGTATCTATCCGTTTGGAATAAATATGGACATGAATTTTAATATCCGTTTAGTATTCGTATCCGTATTCGTATCCGTTAAAAAATATGGATACAAATATGAATATATACTATCCGATCCGTATTTGATCCATTTTCAGCCCTAGCTATAATGCAATACTGTTGGGAATTGTATCCTAAAGCCAATCATTTGATGATTGTGCTGATGTAAATTGTATATAAATTGATATATTAATAAAAGTTATTTGGCAGTTTATTCATTACAAGAACATCTTCTTAAAACTCCTAATAGTAATGAAGCCCTCAGGATCTTCCTTCACGATAAAGGAGGATTTATCTTTGAAGGTCCTTAAAAGAGTTCGCAACCAAATGATATACTATGACAAGGCCATAGTACTATCAATTATAGGACGTTGTATATCATATTTGTTGGTTGTCCTCTTAACCAAGGAGTATAGAGACACTGGTATGACATACAGGTGAAAGTGTAGGAGTAGATTTCACCGAACGTGACTCATTTCCGGATACTCTACTGTCAAGAGTTAATCCGAGAAGATATAGGTATAAGTATCCTTCAGACCTGAAGATCACAACCAGTGGCTTACAAGAAACTCATTGTACTTAGGTGCCAGACCACCTGGATTTCTAATCCAGCTACGAAAGGTTACTGGGTGTAGTCAAGTACTTGTGGTAGTCAGTTGTGGATCAAGATGGAATTTGACCTATCCCGTTAAAAGGAGAAATGCTTGTGTTTCAATTTAGCAAGACCTTGGCCAAGGCACTTCATGTGAAAGTCACATGATCACTAAAATTGAAATCACTTTATGGATTTACTGTTTAGAGTTGACAGGCTCTTAAGCCATCCTTAGCATTTGTGGTCAAGAGGATGAATTATACGGTAACTGTTTCTTAGGGTTCTTGGAGTTTGCTCGGCAACTCTTTGACCTATCCGGACGTCAGGTTCCATTGCTAGATGGGCACATCGATTAGTATAGAAAATTATTTCTATGCTACCGGCTTAGGTTCGAACCTAGAGAGTCACACGCATAGAAGTTTCCTAGGATGATCTATTTGCTGATCAACGATTGAGAATCGTATATGATTTAATTAATCAATTTGATTGATTGAATTATCTCAATTGGATTAAGTACAAATGAATAAGATTCAATTTGGTTTAAGTCTATTAGAAGGACTAATCAATTTCAAATATTGATTTGAAATTAGATTGATTTAAATTTAAATAGATTCAGGATTAGCCAAATTTGATTTGGGCTAGGACCATGATCTATATTGGTTTAATCCAATAAATTCAAATTAGCTTAAAACCAAAAATCCAAACCCCATGTGTGAAAAAGGTTTTCTCGCATGATGAGATAACTAAAATCTCATCTCATGAGAAATTAAATTCTCATGCAGAATTTAATTTATAACTTTTAGTCTTCTTCAAATGATTCCCAAGTTCAAGAAAAATAAATTTTGCTAAAAGGTTCATCTTTGGAAGAGCATTCCACACAACTCTTCGTGCATTGACAAGTGTGTGAATTAATGTGCCTCTTTGGAAGAGCACTCCACATAACTCTCCGTGAATTGACAAGTGTATGAATTAATGTGCCTTTGGAAGAGCACTCCACACAACTCTCCGTGCATTGACAAGCATGTGAATTAATGTGCCTCTTTGGAAGAGCACTCCACACAACTCTTCATGCATTGATAAGTGTGTGAATTTAATGTCTCTTTGGTTTTCACAAAAACAGCGGAATTCTAAATGTTAGAATTCAATAGGCTGGCTATAAAACTATAAATAGAGGACATCCCTCACCAGATAATATAACACAAGATCAAAAGAGATAAAAAAAATCTAAATAGTTAGAACCAAGTGTTATAGTTCTAAGAGTTAGAACAGAAAATTCTGGTGTGATTTAGTGTTAGCAAAAGCTTGGTGGATCTTGAGGAAGATTCAAGTGGAAGAATTCAAGATCAGCAAAATTATTTTTCGCGAGCTAGCACTCCCGGGAATCCGATCATTCGGGGGCTTCGCGTGGACAATACTAGAGGCCGGACGATTTAACGGCTGTAGAGCACAAAGGATTTCCTACTGTTCTTAAGGTGAGTGATTTGATCCTTAGATCTTAAGGCAGGCTTCAAGATGAGTAGTATGACTTCTCATCTTGAAGATTAAGATATGATCTTAATTATTTAATTTATATGCAATACTTAGATCAACGATCTTATAATATAAGGCAAAGATATGATCTTGATGCATGTTAGAAAGATTAATATGTAATCTTTAAATTTCCGCATTGATAATTGTTATCAAATTTTAAAATATGCATGCCTCGGGGATTAACTCTCCCAACAATAACAAGAGACATAGTTAAGCTCACTAAATTGCCGTGAACTCTGGATGAAGTCGGAGTTTCTTTCGCCCTTGATGGGGCCAATAAGCCCTATGGGCAACGGTAATCTCACCAGGGCCAGATCAGTCATTTCTGGAGTTGGCCCCGGAAAGATAGTCCTTCGGCCTCGGGAAGATATCCCCTCAGTCTCAGCAAGACAGTCCCTCGGCCTCAGAAAGACATCCTCTTGGCTTCATCAAGACAGCCCCTCGGCCTCGGGAAGATCCCCTCTCGGCCATGAACAGTGCTCGGCCTCTTTCCCCTCGGCCATGAATAGTGCTCGGCCACCTCAGCCTCGGCCTCAGCCATGAATAGTGCTCGGCCTCCTCGACCTCGGTCATGAACAGTGCTCGGCCACCTCAGCCTCGGCCTCAGCCCTCAGCCATGAACAGTGCTCGGCCACCTCGGCTTCGGCCATGAATAGTGCTTGGCCCCCTTAGCCTCGGCCTTGGCCATGAACAGTGCTCGACCATGAATAGTGCTCGACCATGAACAGTGCCATGCAATGTTCATCCACGACCTTCTCTGGAGCTCATCTAAGGCATGAACAGTGCTATGCACGTACTATATAATCAATACTCCATGAGGGACAGAGCCAGCTTCAACTCCAAATTTTATCTTCTGCCTGAACAGCTACAGTGTGGGGCCCATGTGCCTGACTTTATCTTTCGTCACTGTCCACCAAGGCAATGGAAGTGTGGTGTAGGGGACACATCTGGCAAATGCTGTAATGGTCGGCCATGCCCTGCTGCCTGCAACAACTGTCCAAACCAAGTAGTACCTGCCAACTATGCAGCCACCCATATTTGATGGGATATGGCTGCACTTCTAACATACCACTAAGAAGCAAGCCCTGCCATTATTGTCATTGCTGCCACCATCATAAATGCTCTGACAAGTGATCATGCCCCAAGCCTCATAGACTCCAAGCATCAATAAAATGGGTAAGAGGGACCCCGATAAGGTAACTGATAACTCACCACACTCTTAAGTGCTCATTCTTGCTTACAGAGAGCACGACTCTAAGCCTCTCTTCCTCTCTCTTTCGAGCTTCCTCAAGCTCACGGCTATTGCCCAGAGCACTGACTTGAGCATCGGAGGGTCCCACCGGAATCTCGGTCCCCAGGACTTGTTTGCAGGCTCCAGGCGCAAGAAGCTCGCCGGAGGATCCCGAGCTTGTTGGAGGAGGCGAACGGATGCTCACGAACACTCGAGGATGGTGATTTGGAATCAATAGATTGGCGCACCAGATAGGGGGGCAAAGCACGGATCATCAGCGATGCTAGCTTGCAGATCCTCATCCCCTTTTAGATCAAAATGGTGGATTAAAGCGATGGCGGCGATAGGAGCCCAAAAAGCTTTCGTTAGTCATGCTGGGAGGCACCCTCAACGAGCTAGGCAACATGAGGCCAGCTCTCTGCTCCACCATCATCTCCAGTTCAAGCCACTCAAGTGGATCAGCTCGTCGCCATCAACAAGACCAAACATTGGTGGTGGCTGTCCGAGGCTACAAGAACAACATCAAGCTCAAGCTCCCCAGCAAGAATACTATCAAGCTCGCCAACGAGTACCACAGTCATGAAGCCCCCCCTAAGCAAGGGCACTTGCACTTTTCAATTACAGTCAACATGACTCCCTGGGGGGCAGACTACCAGCGGGCTGATGTATCCAAATCAACATAAGGAGACAAATTCCTCCAAAGATGCTTCACAATGACAGCCTCTTCTACTCAGACAGTCATAGTCCACAAGAGGCGAGCAGTCCTGGGGCTATCTTCGGCCAACAGGAAGCTGATCAGCACTCCTCCTCGACCGCTTTTTCTCCCTCTAAACCATCTGCATCAAGTGCCATCATCATCATCACCCAACATATCTTCTCGGCCGGGTTCCCTCCAAGAAGTAAGGTCTTGGCCTAGCTGCGCGAGGTGGGGAGGACGTGGTCCAAGTCCCAGGCCAGTGCCATGCCATACAAACTTAAATAAACAAGATTTAATGCATGAGGGGAAAGAAGTTTAGTGCTAGCAAGAGGACAAAGAGAGGATATTGGGTGGAGGGGTCATTATGACCTTCCATTTCATGTACTTGGATGTCAGGGCTCCATTAATGCCAAAAGAGACCAACAATGTAGGTTCTCCTCCACTCTTGAATAGTCTTCTTCGCCTCCGCAAATACCCCAATTCAGCACCAAGAAGAGCTGGGGAAAGATCTCTGTTCCGACTCCATGCTGACCCCCAGTGTCATTGAATATGACGCAAAGGCCAAAAAGCTACAAAAGCTAAGTGCACTACACTGTGAAAAGCTTCTTTTCATTAATACTTGAATGCACTGTAGAAAGACTGACTCCAACGCCAGCAACAAAGACCGACTTTAGCGCAAGCAACAACTTAGCCTCAACGGCTTTGTCACAGCCTTAACGACATCGTCAAAGTCTCAATGGTTTTATCCCAGCCTCGACGACTTCAACTCTGTCTTAGCGGACAACAGCCAACCGAGCAGCAGTTCCTAGACTCCATGTCAAAAGAAAAAGGCATCTGATGACTCTCAACTCTCAGGTCACCCTTCGGGGTTAAAGGCACCTGACGACTCTCAACTCTCAGATCACCCTTCGGGGTTAAAAGGCACCTGAGCCTGGTCCAAGCACTCTCAGGTCACCCTCCGGGTTAAGGGCTCTCGAGCATGGTCCCATCACAGCGACTCTCGGGTCACCCTTTGGGGTTTAAAAGGCACCTGAGCCTGGTCCAAGCACTCTCAGGTCACCCTCGGGGTTAAGGGCTCTCGAGCATGGTCCCATCACAGTGACTCTCGGGTCGCCCTTCGGGGTTTAAAAGGCACCTGAGCCTAGTCCACGCACCCTCAGGTCACCCTTCAGGATTCAAAAGGCACCTGAAACTGGTCTACACACCCTCAGATCATCCTTCGGGATTAAAAGGCACCTGATGACTCTCAACTCTCATGTCACCCTTTGGAGTTCAAAAGGCACCTGAGCCTGGTCCAAGCACCCTCAGGTCATCCTTCGGGATTAAAGGTTTTCGAGCATGGTCCCATCATAGCGACTCTCGGGTCATCCTTCGGGGTTCAAAAGGCACCTGAGCCTGATCCAAGTACCCTCAGGTCACCCTCCGGGTTAAAGGCTTCCGAGCATGGTCCCATCACAGCGACTCTTGGGTCATTCTTTGGGGTTCAAAAGGCACCTGAGCCTGGTCCACGCACCCTTAGGTCACCCTTCGAGGTTAAAAGGCACCTGATGACTTCAGCAACTCTCAAGTCATCCTCCGGGGTTCAAAAGGCTCTCGACGGCCTTAACTTTGCCTCAGCAGCTTCGTCACAGCCTCAGCGGCATCATCACAGTCTCAACGGCTTCATTTCAGCCTCAGCGGCTTCAACTCTGTCTCAGCGGCTTCAACTCTGTCTCAGCGGCCAATGGCCAACCAGGTAATACCTTTGTTTAAATTATACACTTGCAACATATTACTAGTTACTTTCAGCCATTCAAGAAGAAGCCCCAAGTCAACTCACAGTAGGAGAGGCCAACTCCTCGGCTCACAGTTGATAGGCACCATCTCCAAATTTCATGACAAAAGTAGAAGACCCAAAGTCAACTCAAAGTCAGAAGAAACCAACTCCTCAATTCACAGTTAATGGGCATCCGCTTCAGACCCTACGTCGGGAGAGGATTACTGGCTGCTCCCAGCTAGTTTAAGGTAATCAATTTACCTCCAATATTACTTAAAGTCTTTGAGCAGACAAAAGCACAAGAGAGCATTCAGACATGGTCACAAGTCCACACAAGGTAGATGGAAACTATCCAAAGCTGGCATGCAGAGACAAGTGCAAAAGAAAGATAATACAATTCCTAAACTCCTTTCGCTTGGCGGATGCAAGGTATGCGGTCGCACAAACTCAAGAGTATGGGGGACATCTGATGGGGCCAATAAGCCCCATGGGCAACGGTAATCTCACCGGGGTCAGACCAGTCATTTCTGGAGTTGGCCCCAGGAAGACAGTCCCTCGGCCTCAGGAAGACACTCCGTGGCCTTAGCAAGACAATCCCTCAGCCTTGGGAAGACACCCTCTCGGCCTCAGCAAGATAGCACCTCGGCCTTGGAAAGATACCCCCTCAGCCATGAATAGTGCTCGGCCTCTTCCCCCTTGGTCATGAACAGTGCTCGACCACCTCAACCTCGGCCTCGGCCATGAACAATGCTCGGCCCCTTCAGCCTCGACCTCGGCCATAAACAGTGCTCAGCCCCTCAGCCTCGGCCTCGGCCATGAACAGTGCTCGGCCACCTCAGCCTCGGCCTCGGCCATGAATAGTGCTCGCCATGAACAGTGCTCAGCCACCTCAGCCTCGGGCTCGGCCATGAACAGTGCTTGGCCCCCTCAGCCTCGGCTTCGGCCATGAACAGTGCTCGGCAACCTCAGCCTCCTCGGCCATGAACAATGCTCGGCCATGAATAGTGCTCGCCATGAACAATGCCATGCAATGTTCACCCGTGACCTTCTCTGGAGCTCATCTAAGGGCATGAATAGTGCCATGCACGTACTCTATAATCAATACTCCATGAGAGATAGAGCCACTTTAACTCCAAATTTCATCTTCTGCCTCAACGGCTACACTGTGGGGCCAACATGCTGACTTTATCGCCCATCATTGTCCACACAAGGCAACGAAAGTGTGGCATGGGGGACACATTTGGCAAATACCATAATGATCGACCATACCCTACAGCAGCTGTTCAAACCAACCATTACATGCAAACTATGCATCCATCCACATTTGACGGGATATGGCCTGCACTTCTGACATGCCACTAAGAAGCAAGCCCTGTCATTACCGTCATTGTTGCCACCATCATAAATGCTCTGACAAGTGATCATGCCCCAAGCCTCATAGACTCCAAGCATCAATAAAATGGGTAAGAGGGACCCCGACGAGGTAACTGATAACTCACCACACTCTTAAGCTCATTCTTGCTCATAGAGAGCACGCTTAAGCCTCTCTCTTCTCTCTTTCGAGCTTCTTCAAGCTCACGATTGTTGCCCAGAGCACTGACTTGAGCGTCGGAGGGTTCCCATCGGAATCTTCGGTCTCGGGACTTGTTTGCAGCTCCAGGTGCAAGAAGCTCGCCGGAGGATCCCAGGCTCGCTAGAGAAGGCGACCAGATGCTCGCGGACGCTCAAGGACGATGATTTAGCGTCAACAGCCCTCTATAGTCATTTATAATTATAAATCTGTACTGATAATTTTTGCACAATTTTTAATTAGGAGAATAATTTCTTCAATAGCTAGTTTTATATTTTTACAGTATTTGTAAATATAAATGTTAAATATATAGAGAGAAGGAAAGCATGACTTGACTACACTCAATTGGATGATTGAATAATGAGGATATTAATAATATGAATTATTAAATATAATTTTTTTATCTTTAAAATATTTAAATATAAAAAATTAAAATTTATAGGCTCCTTAACAATGAGTCAAGTAGCAAAAAAAAAGGCATTATTTTTTTGTATCTAAGGTGTCTTTTTTTTACTTATCGTCTATTTTTTTAATTTTAATTATAATATTGATGATTTTGATCTTTTTTTTAAAAAATGTTTCAGTTATTATTTTGTTTGTTATATTTATTAATCATTGGATTTGATGCATTTTACTTTATATATTTTTTAAAAATTAAAGTTATCATATATTAAATGTTTTATTATTTTTGCATTGATGTGAGTTACTTGGTCCGTAAGAATATAGTGGTCATTACTATTATGCTAAATTCAATATTATATACATTTGTAATATTAAAGATACATAACTTCTCGAATCTATTTATTGATTTTACATAACTTCTCAAATCTATTTATTGATTTTACATTATTTATTTTTATTATACTTGACTTATTTCAATATTTATTATTGATTTGATGATATTACTACCTAATATCATTGTGATGACACATCATCTCTAAAGAATTTTGAAGGCCACACCACAAAACTCATAATAGAAATTGAAGCAATTTAGATTAGCATCACAGACTGCAACCTACATAATAATGAGGATTAGGGATATGGGTGGCAACATGATGGATTTAAAGTGAAGGATGTATTCCTTATATCCTTCCATACGTGTCATCCTATATTTTCTCTCATTTCCTACAAAGAATCTCTAATTTGAAGCTTAAAATATATATAAATTAATAAAATCTAAAATACATTAAAATATTCAAATTTAAAAGATTAAACTCATTATTTAGAGTGTAATAAGGTTCAAGTTTGTATAATTGCATCCATTATCATATATATTAGGAAATACCTATTTAATAAAGGTATAAAGTTAATTTATATTTGAAAATTTTGATTGAATTTCAAGTATGAGTTCAAGATATTCCTATTCTCCAACCTAGTGAATTTTAAAAATTATTCTCATTTTTAGTTCCATCTCATTTAATTCCTTCAAACCCACTTGCATCGAGGTGGTTTTCCTATAAACCAGTTTTTTTTTTAATTTCTATTGCCATATATGATAAGGATTCAAGATTCACATTAAATGTTGTTGTGTATTGAACCAATTTACAATCAAAACGTCAAATAACTGTGGCACATGTAGGGATGGTAGATTTGATATGCAACCCAACAACCTTCTTTGTGCATAATGACACAATTAGTGACCTAAACCCTTCCAAAAAACATTAATTTAATAATTAAGCTATTTTATATTATTGATTATATAATTAAAGAACCACTTTGTGTGGCTTAACCTCCCTTTTGCATCCACTTTTACTACTAGTACTACAAAATGTATGGACGATATTGGTTTAATATTGTGTCAACCTATATTTCATGACATGTATGGTGTTATTAGAGATCATAATTTTAACCTATAAAATAAGGATCCATTATGTCTGACCTTATTTACAGAAGAGATTCTTGATCTTTTGTGAGAACGAGGATGGCAGAGCTGTAATTTTTTGCCTTTTGTGTGGATAGGGATTATTTTTCTCACTACTAGTGTAACGACCCAGGCCCACGGGCCCGTTTCGTTACAAGAAAGCAAGACGAACAAGGTCCACACCAACTTGGGCCATCAGCCCAAAAAGGGATCCAATGGTGCCTTGTCCTTCTTGCTTAATCGGTTAACCACTCAACCAATTCCTAATTTTTCAATATGTGGGACTATTAGGAGGACATCACAACTAGCAAAATAAAAGTATATTTTTGACTTGTCTTGCCTCATTAGCTGCATACTTAAATACTATAATACCTTATATACTTGAAAGACAATTAGTTTTTAGTTTAGTTTAATTTTTTTATTATTTTATGGATAAGTATAAATTTTAGAGTGAAATGTTGTATTTATGAGTATGTTGGTGAGAATTTTTTTTTGCTATCCCACTAGTTTTATAATTTTATTAAAAATTCATATATGTTATTAAGAATCAAGTAATGTAGACAGAATATAGCCCATAGAAAGGGGAAAGGAATTAAAAAAAAAAAAAACTTTATTTACAAGATAAAGTAGGATGAAGATTATTTTCTATGATGGAGATGGAGATAAGAATTGAGGTCCACTCCGTCCTATTGCTATTCCTCGCCATGATGGTCACTTATATTTCACTACTTGAAGATTTCTTTATATATATACCGATACTATAATATATGTTATCAATTGATTGTTACTATCTAATATGTGCATCACTATTCTTTTACCCATGCATTTGTAATCATATATTGGTGCTATACGTGTATCACTACTTTTATTTGTTTCATGAGCCAATGCAAAGCAGTGAGTAGCAGCACAAGTTATTGCTCATTTTGTCTTATGAGAGAAGTGTAACAGATCCAGGTGTTCTGCTCTATAGAAGGAATACTAAAGATGAGGCATTGGGTTCTTTCATCCCTTGGTGAGTATATTTTATTTTATTTTATTTTTTGATTCATCTAACTCTATGACTTGGTTTGATAAATTTGAAGAAAAAAAATTAATTAAAAACTTTTTTGAGTCTTATGATATGGACTCAACCAGTTTTCATATATACACATATTACATCATGTTTCAAAAAGGAAGAGAAAGTCGAGGTGTATTCATTTAGGATTAGAGTTTTGTGAGATCAATGTTGTCTTTTTTCTTTTTTGCATTAATAGTGGGATGTTCATGTTATCTTCACGTCTCTAGGTATAAAAGGAGACAAATTATATATTTGATATTTGATTTGATTTGTTATTTTTTTGTTATCTTTGTTTAATGCCATACTGATCATATTGAGCTTGTCACAACATCTTCACAGCTACAAAATAGTAAGTATTCATAAAATTATCCTAGAAATAGGAGAAAGGCATAAAATCATAGAACTAAACATGACATAATGCCGCACCTACCTTAAAGGATGCTCAAGGGATACCACCAAAATTTATATAGTATAGGCTAATGCTAAAATATTTATCATGATATAAAACAAATAGATGACCATTAAAAACATCAATATGGCCATCACTAGAGGCATATATACTTGTAGCATACCATCATGGGATATGAGATCAAATTAAAATACATTTTCTTAACTTGACCATAATTGCTTCATCAATTAAACAACATTAACCTACAAAATCTTCAGACTCAAACTTTTTACCATGAATTATAAACCCCTTGTTACGGTGGGAAGGATGTGCACTTTGTTATAAGTTGACATTATATCTTATAACATGTGCACATTGACGCATGAAGATAAAAAGAGAGGAAAAAAAAGGAAAGAAAAAGGAGGAAAGATGTACATATGTAAAAATAAAGAAAAATTGGAGAGGTAAGACTTTCAGTAAGAAATACAAAAGACATTAAGAAAGATTGAAGGAGAATGATTCAAAAAGAAAGAAAAGTTGTAGAATTGGTTTTACTTTTAGGTGACAAGACTAATAATGAGATAGGTCAGATGTTATGAATAAGAGATATGAGAAAGGATGAAGAGAGCGAAGAAGACAGTGGAAGGAAAGAGAGTAGAGGAAGATATCTAAGGGATAGATGAAAAGGAGAGGATCCAAATAAAGGAGAATGTAGAAAGAGAAAAATATAAAATTCTACTCCTCTTAACAAGTGGCTCCCAATTATTATATTGTAAGAATAGAGCCTTCAATATATGGAACTGTCTAAAATAAAAAAGGCTTTGTCAATTTGAACCATTCAATTTAGGATCTTGAATCAGTTCGGGTGCTTGATGAGTAAAAGATTAAAACTAGCCCAATTGAAGTAGTTTGGTATAGTTAGGGCTCCTTATCTTTTTTTTTTTTCCCTCCATTTTTACCTTTCTTTTTTTCTTTTTTCTTTTTTCTTCTCTCATCTTTTCATCTTTTTTTTTTTCTTCTTCTCTTTTCTCTTTCTCTTCTTCTTTTTTTTCCTGCCTTTTCTTTTTTTTTTCTTCCCTACATATAATTTTTAAGTAGCTATTGTTTAAAGATTTTTGCTAGTAATAAATTATAATGATCTAAAGGCATCCAATATTCTCTCTTTCTTTCTTTCTCCCTCCCAATCTCTCTCACTAGCAATCTATTTCTACAAATTTTTCTTATGATTTTCACTATACTAAGCAATGAAAGTAGTCTTTCTATACAATACTCTCTCTAATTTTTTATTAATTTGCCATTATCCATTATTTATACTTTTTATTATGTCATCATCCATTTTTATTGCTTTACAATGTGATCTTTCTGTCAATATAATATTTTGTTATATTAAATTTTTGACCACTATTATTTTTATCTTTGATTGTAATCTTTTATTTATTTTATTATTTTAACTTTTAAGTATCACTTGATACCATACTTCTCAAATCTTGTCATATTTTTTAGAATTCAAAAAATATTAGTATTGTTTTTAATAATTTGGCTTATTGTGTTATTTTAATTATTTGATGAAAAAATTAGCGACTAATTATAACAAGTATGTATTGATAATTTAATAGTAATTTTAATTTTAGATGTTAATTATTTCAAGTAAAAACTAGTTTAGAAGTATGTAATCAAACAATGCTCATACCAAAACTAAAAGTCAACCAATTTATTGACAAACTATTCATATTTTAAAACTAATTTAAGTTTATAAAAGATTATTTAAGAGGCAATATATTATTATTTTTGGACTGTTCCTGATAGCTTTTGGTGCCAGCTTTCTACTAACCTGATTTTTATATATAAAATATTATAAAA
The DNA here is from genome assembly GCA_900491605.1 of Calamus simplicifolius. Classification (NCBI taxonomy): domain Eukaryota; kingdom Viridiplantae; phylum Streptophyta; class Magnoliopsida; order Arecales; family Arecaceae; genus Calamus; species Calamus simplicifolius. Next base: position 555,837 of record UESW01003944.1, on the reverse strand, counting down.
ATTTTCTTAGAATTTCAAATTATTGCTAGTGCTATTCAAATTTGAATTTCTAAAATATCTCAATTTACTAATAGACAATTTATTAAGTACTTTGATTATTTATAAATCTTAATTGGATATTTTAGACCTCTTATGTATCATGATACTATTTTATTAAATTTACGTATTGAGTGTTATTGCTATGCAATTTAATTCTATCAATTAAGTAATGCTACAAGAGATACATTTGACTATATTCAAATGTATAAATTAAATTTAATCATTTTTAATCTATAGATTTACATAATTTATATATCATAAAAAAGTAAAAAAATTAAATACATATGACTTTAAAAATAAGAAAAAATATCATATTATGAATAATATTTTTTTAAATTATAAATCTTAATAAAAAGAACTATAAATATTTGCTAGCTTAGACTTTTGTCATCAATGGATTTATTTTTCAAAAATTCATTTGAATAAAATATATTAGTATTGTTTTTAATAATTTGGCTTATTGTGTTATTTTAATTATTTTGATGAAAAAAATTAGCGACTAATTAGAACAAGTATGTATTGATAATTTAATATAGTAATTTTAATTTTAAGATGTTAATTATTTCAAGTAAAAACTAGTTTAGAAGTATGTAATCAAACATGCTCATACCAAAACTAAAAGTCAACCAATTTATTGACAAACTATTCATATTTTAAAACTAATTTAAGTTTATAAAAGATTATTTAAGAGGCAATATATTATTTTTGGACTGTTCCTGATAGCTTTTGGTGCCAGCTTTCTACTAACCTAATTTTTATATATATAAATATTATAAAATTTTCTTTAGAATTTCAAATTATTGCTAGTACTATTCAAAATTTGAATTTCTAAATATCTCAATTTACTAATAGACAATTTATTAACGACTTTGATTATTTATAAATCTTAGTTGGATATTTTAGACCTCTTATGTATCATGATACTATTTTATTAAATTTACGTATTGAGTGTTATTGCTATGCAATTTAATTCTATATCAATTAAGTAATGCTACAAGATATAAATTTGACTATATTCAAATGTATATAAGTTTAAATTTAATCTTTTTTTAATCTATAGATTTACATAATTTATATATCATAAAAAAGTAAAAAAATTAAATACATATGACTTTAAAAATAAGAAAAAAATATCATATTATGAATACTATTTGTTTTTAAAATTATAAATCTTAATAAAAGAACTATAAATATTTGCTAGCTTAGACTTTTGTCATCAATGGATTTATTTTTCAAAAAATTCATTTGAATAAAATATATTAGCAAATAGCAAGGGGGTTAAAAAAAATTAAAAACAAAACTAACCATTTAATTGCCATAGGACTTAACATTAGATATCAGATTTGTGGTTGCCCTTAATTTCAGTGAAAAGGAGGAGGATTTCTAAATCAGGCATGTGATCCCTGGGATGGCACAAATTTGTCAGTCACTTTTATTCTTTATAAAATATTTTAAAAATGTTTTCTTCTAAATTATAAATAGCATTTTAATATTCAAATTTTATTTTATTTTTTGTGCATCAGGATTGAGGATATCTAAAATACCTTCACGGAAGCAGGATGGACTACGACCACCGCCTCTCCGACCCTGCGTCTCCACCGCCTGTGAGGCGGAGGCGCCGCCACTCCTCGATCTGCCTCAGCGCCTGCTTTGGCGCCACCGGGGACGGCGACGAGTCGCCGGACTCGCCCATTGGCGTCGGTGAGCGGTCAGGGGCGTCGCTTCTCCTCTCCTCCTCCACGTGGTTCCGCTCCAAGGCACACGAGCTACCGGAGCTCGGTGGGAAGTGCCGCGGCTTCATCGCCAGCCACGCCGCGGGAAAGCACCACCGCCGCCACTACTCGTCGGATTTCAGGTACGACCCCCTCAGCTACGCCCTCAACTTCGACGAGGGGTCGGAGGGCGAGCACCCCGCAGCTGCCGAGGACTTCCGCTACCGGGGCTTCTCGTCCCGTCTCCCGGCGTCGCCCTATCGGGCCGTCGGCGTCCCCTTCGATAAGGCCAGCGAGGGGAAGGGGATCAAGGGGACTAAGGGGATGGAGGCTCCCCTGTGATTCTCCTACCGCGGATTCTCCCAATGGTCCGAGTTTTTCGACCTAATTTGGTCGGTAAGCTTGGATTTCTTGTTGGATAAAATTAGGATTTCTACAATTTCGAGCCTTGCAATTCCTCTGTTTTATTAAAAAGGCTGCTCCTTTTGGGGCAATTGATGTTATTACCTTCTTCTTCCCGAAATAAATCCTTTTTTTCCGAGATACTGTGTATTAATTCTTGTTAACAAAACCAGATTCGAGTTAGACGGGCTAGAATTTTGTTTAGCTGTTGGGATATCAGGTTTATGTCTCAAGGAAAGGTTTTGTCAGCACAAATTTAGATGAAAGAGATCCATTTCAATATGTAGAGGGATAAAAGATGACTTTTTTTCCATACGTGTTACGATTATCAACAAGAAAAATACTTCCTTTGGTGCCCAGTGGATTTCATCCAAGGAAAGCATCTGGATTTCATGGAGAGGATTTGGGATTTCAAGAACTCTATACTGCAGAGTGGTTTTCTTCTTGTTTGCACTCATGTTCAGACATCAGATCCCTTCGAAAGCTTCATGCCCGCATTATAGCTTATGGATTTGGAGATAACATATATCTGGGGTCTAAGCTGTTGAATTTGTATGCTAGCTTTGGTGTTTGCCCGAATCCCGATGGGTATTCCATAAGATCATTAACAGAAACCTTTCTCTTTGGAATTCAGCCATCGTTGGGTATTTTAGAGCCTGTTATTTTGATGAAGTTCTTTGTTTATATTTAAATTTGAAGTCTCAGGGGATCGGTATTGACAGTTCAGCTGTTACATTTGGTTGAAGAGTTGCATTGAGCTTGGGAATGTAGCATTTGGAAGAGGAATTCACGTAGATGCTTTCAAGGTTGGTCTAAATGTAGACAAATTCGTTGGTTCTTCTCTTGTGGGATTGTACTCAAGCTTTCAAAGTATGGAGGATGCACATCAAGCATTTGAAGAGATCTTGAATAGGGATGTTGTGCTTATACAGCAATGGTTACTGGATATGCACAACTGTCTGATTTGCATGCAAGCAAGGCATTTGGAATAGCTAGTGATATGCAGAGAGAAGGATTGGATGCTAACCGGGTGACACTAGTTAGTTTACTCCAGGCGGCAGGGAACTCTGGAGCTCTCAGAGAAGGCCGATCAATCCACTGTTATGCCTTCAGGAGAGAAATTGGTCATTCAGATGAAGTTTTCCAAACCAGTCTTGTGGATATGTATGCTAGATGTGGCGCTAGGACTGCTGCAGATTCTGTGTTGAGGCGAATGGAAAGAAGAAATGTTGCTTCATGGAATGCTATGATTGCTGGACTCAATCATTGTGGGCAGAGTTCTGAGGCACTGGATATTTTCTCACTCATGAAAAAGAAGGAAATATGTCTCCTGATTCAATAACCTTAGCAAATGTGCTTTCAGCTTGTTCTGATTTGAATTATGTTCACCATGCCACAAGCATCCATGGTTATTTAATTAGAAGAGATGTTCCTCTTGATATAGTTTTGACTACTGCTTTTATTGAAATGTATTCAAAATGTGATAAAACCACAAGGGCCAGGGGATTGTTTAATCAGCTAATTATAAGGGATGTAATTTTATATAATGTAATGATTTCTGGTTATCTACATAATGATATGATCGATGAGGCTACCATTATGTTTAGTGAAATGGTCAAAGCAGGTGTCAGACCGAACTCTGGTACTGTGCTGAGTATGCTGTCAGCATTTGCTGATCTAGCAGACATAAGAAGAGGCAGGTGGATCCATGGTTTTGTAGTCAGGTATGGTCTCCAAACAGATGTGGATGTTTCCAATCAGATTCTACACATGTATGCAAAATGTGGATGCATTGACATTGGAAGGACCACTTTCAACTCAATAAAAAAGAAAGACTTGGTGTCATGGACATCAATGATGATGGGCTATGTAAATTCTGGTCATGCAGATGAAGCTCTAGCACTGTTTCAGCTAATGCAACAAGCAGGAGAGAACCCTGATGTGGTGACTATTACAACCTTGCTTCAAGCACTTTCTCTGCTTGGGTGTTTAGAATCAGTAAAGGAAATCCATGGGTACATCTACAGAAATGTCTAGAGAAAGACACTGTAACCATGAATTCAATAATAAATACATATGCCAAGTGTGGAAGGCTAGATTCTTCAGAAGCTGTATTCAATAATATGACAAAACGAGGACTGACTTCATGGAACACAATAATCACAGCATATGGGATGCATGGGTACTGCAAAGAGGTGCTTGAGTTGTTTGATGGAATGCAAAAGGAAAATCTGAAGCCGATGATGAATTAACATTCACTTCAGTGCTTTCAGCTTGCAGCCATGCTGGGCTTGTTGAAGAGGGTTGGCACGTCTTCAATTCCATGAGTTATGAGCATTCCATTACTCCACAGGAAGAGCACTATGGTTGCATGTTGATTTATTGGGGCGAGCAGGTCTACTTGAAGAGGCATACAACTTTGTGAAGTTCTCGCCTTTAAGAGATAAAGCCAGTGCCTTGTGTGCTCTACTTGCTGCTTGCAAAATTCATAGAAATACAAAACTTGGGGAGGTTATTGGAAGTCAGCTCCTAGACCTAGAGCCCATGAACTCAGGCACATATGCACTGGTTTCAAATGTATATGCTCAGGCTGGCAAGTGGCGTGATGCTGCAAATCTGAGAAATATGGCTAGAGAAAAAGGGTTGAAAAAAGTTCCTGGTTATAGTCTAATAGAGTCAGAAGAGCATGTCTGTGGGATATGAATTTGTCAAGAAAACAATGGTCCGATCAAAACTGAGCAACCATGCTGGAATTTCTGTCAAATGAAAGTTGACTGTCATTTGGATTTTGTAAAAGAAAAGGTTGAGATGGGATAGGATACTGGACATAACGGTTTTTATTGTTGCATTTTATTATCTATTGGTTCATTGAAAATTGAAGGCAAATAAGGTCTCTTTTACTTTCAATGCATAAATGCATGTGCTTCAGATTTTTTCTCGTTAGATTCACTGCTTGATCCTGTTTTGAGTTTCTTTGCCTGAAGACCTCTACTAAGTAGCGATTGTTATTATTTCTTATCAACTGCACATTTGACAAGGGAACCCGAAGGTAACTGGTGTTCTATCTCATCTTAGTGTTTAACACTGCAAACTTTTTTAAATTCTGATAAATTTAGTCTCAATATATGATATTTTAGTTTTGTGCATACTATCTGCTGAAGTTCATATTTTAATAGGATGATATTTCCTTGTGCTACTTCACTGAGTCCATTGCTATAATGTGATAAAGGACAATGTGCCTCATTAATGATATAAATATTACAAGATAATCTTGTAGATTATTACACAGGTAGACCCTGTTAATTTAGGCGAGTGACAACTACTTTTGTAATGATGCAGGTGTCTCCAACACAAGTGCTCTAACAAACTCTAGAAGTTGCTGATATTGCATTAATTGATGAAATGAAGTGAGACTAATTCAGGAGATAAAATTGATACAAAAATGAATAATGAGTCAGTTGAGACACATAATCAAGACTTGAGAACTTAATGAAAATATGTCTGACTGTAACAAGCTTGCCTTTCTTGGTCAGTGATTCCTGGAGTTTGATAGCTGCAGGTCATTCATTATGGAAATCAATGATCAGAAAAATGAGCATAATTTTTTGCATGTCATTTTTACCTATGAGAAGATACTGATAATTTTTATACAGTATGCTTCTGTATGAAAGAACAACATTGGGACATTACTGTTGCCTGAAATCTATGGTTCGTTTCTGTTTCAGTGTTCAAATGGCATGTTTTAATTGATCAGATGTATTGATGTCGATATCTTGAGATAGATGTAGAGATCTAAAATATATTCATTATGGATGTAGAGATCATTTCAGTGTTCATTATGCATGTCCAGAATGACCAAACATTTATTCAGTGTTTGAAATGTGTCAGGTTTGGGATAATAAAATAAAATATATCATAGATGTACGTGTGAGGTTTGAAAAAATAGAATATATGAAGTCAGACGCTAATTCAATGCACTATACGGTCATATGCTGGGTACGTTTCTCTTGTTGTTGACTTACTGTACTGTCCCCTGACTTCATCCATGGACAAGGCTCTTTGCATGAAAGCCGATGTTACTTGGACTTACATTAGTTATACATTAGATATACATTAGGTGGATCTTAAATGCTTGTAGAGTACTAAGAATTTAAAATAATATCTTCCGGCTGATCTTTTTGTATGAAATATGGAATTAATGTAAATGATATCAAAGCTAATTTGATTCATAATTCATGTAAATTAAGAGGCGCTACAAATAAGCTTATAGTATTTATGATTAGGTCTGTTTGGATTGAAATTTGGGTCCTTAGGCCAGCCAGGATGGCTTAAATGAAAAAAAAGCATGTGAGAATCGTGCTGTCATGTGTTTAATTCTTATGCTGAGTAGATTTTGAATACTTATATAAGATCAATGAAATAAAATAATATCTTTGAGATAGACTTTTTAGTTAAGATTTTGAATTATTATAGATGATATTAGAAATGACTTAATTTATAACTTATGGTTTATGTGAACTAGAAGACACTATAGATAGGCACTATTGGGGTTGCTTGTAGTGTTTCTAACTAAATTAAATTGTATTTGGATTACTAGCTTGACAAAATTGTTAAGGCTTAAATTGGAGTATGTTAGAGTCGTATTGGCTTATGTTTAGTTATTAATGGATTATACACCAGATAAATCTTAGATGTTTATATAGGATTAAAAAAAATCAAATAATAAAAAATTCAAATAATGTCTTTGGATTAGTTTTTATGGATGAAGTCTTGTTTTGCAACACCTCAACTATGAAATTATATTTTACATTTGATGCCACCATAAAGTTAAAATCCAAAATCAGAAGTGCATGTATTTTAAGTTTGATAAGTGTTCATTGGAATTGCATTAAAGGTTGTATACTTAAGGTTGCTTGGGAGTTGGAGTCCACATTGGATATAAAGTAATTGTAGAATTAATTATGAATTATTTATTAATCTATTGAGATTAATTCTTATATAGTAAATCCATAGAAGCTATCTAATTTACTAGATTTCATTATTAAGGAAGCTTGTTATATTATCTTGAGAGGGCGTTTCAAAAGCTTGCTTTTATAATAGTCAAGAATTTATTAATTTTTCTTAAAGATTTATAAGGTTAGCAATGAGGCAAAGCAAGGTGGGATTGGGGACCTCAGTCCCTGTCATTGTCCCATCCCTTTAAATGAAGATATATATATATATTTTATTTTCATCCCAATTTTTTATTTCCAGTGGGAAGTGATTTTTCATATTTATACAAAAAGCGATTGTTTATGAAAGGCATAAGAAAGTAATTTTCCTATAAATTGAAAAGTTGGCTAAAAAATTTTTATTTCAAAATACCCTAAGTCCATTAAAAAAGGAATTTATTCCCATATTATATTATAATTAAAGCATGTTATTATTACAAAATAATGATATATTATATAATTATATAATATTATATAATATTACAATAAAATTTGAAAGTGTTCTTCAATTCACAATTCTTTTTATTATTGCTAATCAAACATGCTAAAATTATTTTCTTAGAATTCATTTTCAAGGTATATGTTTTTGAGGAACTTACTTTTGAGCATTATCTACTACTTTGCAAATGAGGGCTGAGAAGGGATGGCAAGGTTACACTTTATCTTTCAATATTTTATTCACATTATTTGGATAAATTTTCAGATCTTCTCCATAATGTTTGTTTTTCCAATTATATAAAGTCAATAGCTGAATTGCCTCATGGTCTATATGCTCGAAATAGTTGCTTTTGGTAAAGATGTCATATATTGATTTATATTGGTAAAATCTTTACACATTTTTTGCCAAATTTTGTTTGTTTTAGATTATAAATAAGAAAGAAGATTAACTCATAAGATTTAATATTTGCTCATAGGAAACTATTTATAAGTACTTATTAAGATGCTCATGGATTCTTATTAAAGTGTTATTCATACTATATTTTACTTATCTTTTTAGAATCATAGGAGACTTAATATTCTCCTATAATTGAAATTTAAGTGAGTAGCAACATGGTCAAACTATTCTGTATTGGATGTATAAAAAAATGCTATAATTGAATAATTTTATTATTATACTACTAAATTTTTTGGTTTTAAAATTAATAATGATATACTATATTATTGTGAAAATTATTAAAAATAAATCTTGCATATTCCCTAAAACCATGTATCTAATCAAAAGTTGAATTAGAATATAGCAATAGGCAAATAAATTAGTATATTGATGTCATATTTTGATGCTTCACATGTAATATAAGGCCTTTTTAATTTGACGTTGGAACTGGAATTGAAATCGGAATGAATTCCATTAGAATCAAAATTATGATCATTTATTCCCTTTATTTGTTTAGTTCGCATAAAAATCGTAATCAAAATTAGATTGACTTTTATTATTATTGTTTGGTTCGTCCAAACCTTGGAATTGGAATCAACTTAGATTTTAAATTTTATTCCTTAAAATTGGAATCCATAGAATAAGATAGTTTTTGATTGTAATTATTGATCCAAAATAGAAGATATTTTATTTAGTTAATATTTAGAAGATGAGAATGGCAGTTTGCTTTCCTGGTTCCTCCTGTCTCCAACATCAAAAAAGGAGAGTCTATCAGGGTTTCCATTTTGAAATTTGATTGTAATTTTATATTTTTAATGTTTAATTATAGTATATGCTTCTTGTTCTATCATTTATTATATTATGGATGTTGTGATGAAAGGGCTTATGGGTGGCATCTGAATGCAAAGAAGAGAAATGAGCGGGCAAGCAAAAAGGATGAAAATAGTTAGGGTTGGAATGCGAATGCAATCTTGCCTAAGACTTCGAAATTTTAATCCATTTTAAAAGATGATTTTTATTCTGAATGGGATTGAAATTTGATTCCAATGCCACCTAAATAAATAGTTAGAATCTAAATGAGAGATTTCGATTCCCATTACAGGGATTAATGTTTGGGAATCAAACTCATGAAAGATATTAGAAAGTTAAGACATGAGAAAGTAACTTTCCTATGGATTGAGAAGTTAGTTTTTTTTTTTTTTTAATTTCAAAAGTACCCTAACCCCACGAACAAAAGAATTTACCTTTTATTCAAGAATTTCCATTTTATATTTTAATTAAAATATGTTATTATTACAATATAATAATATAATAATATCATTGTATAATATAATTACATAATATTATATAATATTTTTATAGAATTTGAAAGTGTTCTTCACAAGTTTCTTTATCATTGTTGATTAAACATACCAAAATTATTTTCTCATAATTCATTTTCAAGGTATGTACTTTTGAGGAACTTCCTTCGGAGCATTATCTTTCTACTTTCGAAATGAGGGATAGTAAGGTTATACTTTACCCTTTAATATTTTATACTCATTATTTGCAAAGTTTTTATATCTTCTCTATAATGTTTTTTTTAAATTATATAATGTCAATAATTGAATACCTCATGGTCTATATGCTTAAAATAGCTCCTTTTGGTAAAGTTGCCATATATTGATTTATATTGATAAAATCTTTTATACATTTTTTACAAAATTTTGTTTGTTTTGGATCATAAACTAGAAAGAAAATTTAACCATAAATTTAATTTTTGCTCATAGAAAACTATTTATAGGTACTTATTAAGATGTATGTGGGTTCTTATTAAGAAGTTATTCATATTATATTTTACTTATCTTTCTAGAGCCATAAGACACTTAGTATCAGGTTATGATTAGAACTTAAGTGAGTAGCAAAAGCAACAAAATGGTTAAATTATTTTGTTACTAGGTGAATAAAAGAAAGTTGTAATTGAATAATTTTATTATTATATTACTAAAATTCTTTTGTTTTAGAAATTAATAATGATACATTATGTTATTATGAAAATTATTAAAAATAAATCTTACATACCCTCAAGCCATGCTCCTAGGGATGTGTGGTTATGTCATGTATCAAATCAAAAGCTAAATTAACATACAACAATAAGCAAAGAAGCTATAATAAATCTCGATCGAAAAATAAATTAGTCTATTGGCGTCATATTTTCATGCTCCACATGCAATATAGGGCTCATTTAGTTCGATATTGAATTTGAAATAGAATCGAAATTGAATTTCATTTGAATTGAACCAAAATTGAAATTATTTATTCTCTCCATTTGTTTGGTTGACTTGAGAATCAAAATCAAAACCAGATTGGTTCTTATTGTTGTCCGGTTCATCCAAATCTTGGAATCAAAGAAAGTTTTAGCTTAGGCTTTCAACTTTATTTCTCAAAATTGGAATTCATAGAATAAGATAGTTGTTAATTGTAATTATTTAACTAAAATAGAAGATATTTTATTCAATCAATATCTAGAAGATGAGTGTGATGGGTTCGTATTCTTAGCTCCTCCTTCTCTTAGATCAACAAAGAAGAGTTTGGGTTTTCATTTTAGGATTTGGTTGTGATTTTATTTTATTTTGTTAATAATTATAATGTATATTTCTACTTTAACTTCCCACTGCATTGTGGATGTTGCGATAAGAGGGAGGGCTCATGGGTGGCATCGGATGAAAGGAAAAGAGAGGAGAGGTGAACACAAGGAAGGAGAATAGTTAGAGCTGGAATGGGCATGCAATTTTTGAGTAAGAGTTTGGATTTTTAATCCGTGTTAAAAGATAATTCCCATTATAGGTGGAATTGGAATAGTAAGAGCCTGAATTTCTAATTCTCCTTAAAAGATAATTTCTAATGCAGATGGAATTGGAATCAAATTTCAATTCCACCCACATAAATAGTTGAAATTGGAATGATGATTATATTTCCCATCCAGATACATATTTTTGTGAACCAAATACATGAAAGATATGAGAAAGTAATTTTTCTATTGGCCAACAAGTTGGCTAATATTTTTTAATTTCAAAAGTACCTTAACACCATAAATAAAAGAATTTACCTTTTATTCAATAATTCATATTATATTATACTTCAAAGCATGTTATTGTTATAATATTATATAATAATATCATTATATTATATTATTATGTATTATTATATTATATTATTAAAGAATATGAAAATGTGCTTCATAAGTCTCTTTTAACACCCTTTTTTAACACCACTAATCAAACATATCAAAATTATTTTCTCAAAATCTATTTTCAAGGTATACTCGCTCGAGGAACTTTCTTTCGAGCTTTCTTTTTTTTCTTTTCAAATGAGGGCTAAAGTGGGATAGCAATGTATTTTATTTAAATTATTTAAAAAATAATAGATTTGAACCTATAATCCTAGTTTTTCATGAATTTATTTTTCATGAAAAAAATTCCTTAAAAATACTTTAACTTTCCTACAACCAAACGGACGTAGCTACACTATAAATGAGAGATGGACACTTTGTATGCTACACATATAACTTAGTGCTATAAAATTTTAATAAAGTTAAGTTTGTCATTGGTACATTAACCAACTAAATTTAAATAAAAAAGTTAAGTAAAACTAGGATTCATAATTAATTGGTGACACTCTCTTTCATGGTGAAATTTGTGTTGATGATTCCGTGCAAGAAACTTCTCACTACCTCATTTCTTTTAACAAATGCTAATTCACCAAGATTTTTCTATATAACAAGGACAAAACTTTTATATCTTAAGTCTAGATAATTGTTGAAAATCAAATAGGATGACCGGCCACACTTATAACTCCTATTCACAAAGGTAGGTGCATTTATGACCAAGCAAGCTGCAAGTAGTTCTAGGCCAGAGCGTGGAAGAAGTAGGGGTGGCCATGGGTCAAATTAGGTAGATTACATATCAAAATCAAAAATTGTTGCAATCAAGAATAGTTTTAAAATTTTAAATTTAGAATCAAATCAATCTTTCTTGAAACCAACTAAGAACTTTCTTGGGAGCTCCCTTCCTCAAGGTTTGTCAAAATCAATTTCGATGGGAGTATTCGAAAAAAACTAGTAGGTTTTGCTTTTGTTATACGAGGGATTGATGGAGCACTGTTGGCGACAGAAGAATTTAGCCTTCTAGACTTCTCGGTCTCTTTGGCAAAGCTTTACGCAGCTTGGGTGGGTGTCTCCTATGCTATTTGGATTTTTCATGCTCATAGTCTCCTCATTAAAGGGGACTCGCTTCCTATCATCCGATGGCTCCAAAAGGATTGCTGCAACCAAGTTCCTAAAATCCATTCCTACATGACATCTAGACTGCCCTTCAGGATGTTTATAGAGCCCAGATTCGTCATATTTATCATGAAGCTAATTCTGCTGTGGATTGGGCGGTGGCTTCTGTGGCTCATTATTTTGGCTTTTGGACCTGGAATTTGGGTGACCCCTGTCCATTTTTTTTAAATAAATTTTGTACTCTGATCTATTTGGTTGACTTGTACTAGACTAGTGTAATTACCTGCTTGTATCAAAAAAAAAAAAAAAAACTAAGAACCATCCCAATCAAATTAGACCGGTTTTGAATTGGTTTCAAGGTAGAAACTACTTTTCTTTACTTTTTTTTTATGGATAAGCTATAATTATTTTACATTTTTGTCATTTGTAATATATTAAATATTCTTTCCTTTATTATAAAAGTTAGGGAGAAGCTAAGAGCCATGCTCAAAAATTATTCATAATATTGATAAATATTATTTGATTTTTTCTTTTCTTTGGATTATACTATTCTAATACCTAATGGCTAATTTTTTTTCTTAGTTATATATTTGTTGATCAATCTAACATCAAATATCTTTATTAGAGATGATAGATAACTCCTAAAATATATTTAGGGTTTCTAATTCGATTCCTAAATTTTGTATTTAGAATCAATCCGATGAGCACTTAAAATCGAACTTACCCAACCTAATCAAGTTGGGTTGGTATTGGACGTTCTCGGGTTATCGAAACTAATATGATCCAATCAAGTCTAGTATTGATTCGTGGATTATGCTAACCTGTTGCTCAACCCTATAAGTAAGAATTTGCTTATCTACATATGCCACTAAAAAAAAATCAGATATGGATGGAGAGAAAACTCGGAACCAGATGAACCTTTAGCTTTTTTTTTTTTTTTCAAATTTGATTAGGCACCTACTACTCAAAAGTCCACACGAAAACAAGAAGCTTGAACGGATTGTGAATGGGGGTTGATCTTGTTCTGGCTCTGGTCGTGCTTACTAGCTCCATCTAAGGTCGATGCCATGAGAACATTCATTTCGGAAATAAGCTTACTCTCAAATTTGGCAACCTCTTTGGAGCTACTAATCTAGTCTTTCAGTAGGTTTACATCGGATCAATAACGAACTGGATCAATCGGACCGAATGAACCGATTTGATCGGACTGAATAATATTATAATTAAATTTAATTTAATAATATAAAATAATAAATAATAAATATAATTTAAATAAAAAATTTAAAAAAATCTAAAAACCGGATAGGACATGTTGAAACCCAATCGGTTCATGGGTTTTTTCGATTTTTACCGGGCCATATAAAAGTCAACTTTAATAATAAAATCGGACCGAACTGATGATCGGTTTCGATTGAACCGGCCAGTCCAGTCCGGTTTTCAAAACATTGGTTCACATAATAAATTCCATCTTTTCTTACAATCTGACTTGATTGACTACACTCTCTTTGGGCCAGATTAATCTGCAAGGCCCATACCTCCCGGCCTTAAAATTCTGAGTCAGCTATCATGATTCTTCCTTCATACCAATCATCTCAACGAAATCATACCTAAAGAGATTTTCAGCCTTGCCTTCTTGCCACTTTATGTTGGTCTATCTATGAATTCATTCGTTTGATCACTCCCTCCTGACTTATATATTAAATAAAGTAACCCGGCCTGAAAAATGATCAATCCAGCCCAATTATTTAACAATTTGGAGCAGAGTAAAAAATTCAGGAATTTACACTCAAACACAACCCATTTGATAAATGGTTAAGAAAAGTTATTCTAGTTGCAGCCCGATCTATTTAATTTTAGATTAGTTTCAGGTTCAGAATTGCATCTCTAATCAAATTTAAGCACTTCCCTTTACTGAATAAATGAAACATCACTGACTATTAGTCATTGGTTTCAAACTGGTGTCTTTAGCTTATGGATCATGCGCTGATAGTGGTGGATAATGTTATATAGTATGCCAAGAATAATTACTTCCACTAGCCTTCTGGATCATGCGCTGATAGTGGTGGATAATGTTATATGGTATACCAAGAATAATTACATGCACTAGCACTAGCACTAGCACTAGCACTAGGGCGACTTGCCAATAATTATTGACTAATTCTTTTCTTGCTGGGTCCTCGAGTTGGCCTGTTCTCCACCATCCCAGTGGCGGGCACCAAGTATTGGCCATTTTTTATCAAGGTTGCCTATGTCTTGTCATTGATTTTTATTATTATAGCGAGCAAAGAAAAAGAAAAAGCTAAATCTTTGCTATGTTGACATTAGAGGCAGCAGAAACCTATTTTGACCCACAAACCCAATTTGAATTCTTTGGAAAAAAAATAGGTTTAAGGTTTTAGTTTTATTGATCCGAATATGAAATAACTCGAAAATTTTAGGATGGGATGGGATCGGATAGGATCAAGGGTAATCTGAATAACCCAAAAATAATATTTAGATAAGAAATATTTTTAATTTTATTTATTTTTAATTTTATAATTTTATGTAGATGATATAGTAGCTACTTTTATTATGCAATCAGAAATAATGGCTTGTTTTAAAGTTAGAACTCAAGTGATATAGTTACATAATTACATCTCAAGACTGAAGGTTTTTAATTCCATCTCTAGACTTTAATGATTTATTATGATAATATAACTACATATTCTTTACAAAGAATAGTAAAAGTTCTTATTGTGCTTATGGATCTAAAATACTTAAAGGTTAAAGAATAGTAGACAATGATCATATAATTTATGAATACATTGCTGCAGAAAATATGGTTGCTAATCCATTAACCAAGGGGCTTAAGCTTGTTGGCATTCATAAGCATGTTGAAAATATAAATATTTTGTTATCTTTTGATATTCTTGGTTAATGGGAGTTTTTTTGTAAACTTGGATCTATAGATATTGTCAAAGTTGTTATCTACGATGCTTTAAAGTTAATAAAGTTTATTTTTTAGTTATTTAATTTATTTCAGCTATATATATATATATGCACATATGAGTACTGCTTATTACATTCATGCTTATTTTTGAATGAGCTCATACATTTTATATATCTCAAGATATAAAGATTCTAACACTTTTTAGAAGTATAAAGACTTTAGTTTAGAACCATAAAATCATACAGTTTGATATTCGGTTTAGAAACATAAAAGTTTGATACTTCGGTCCAGAGGCATTAAAGATTTTCTTAAAATTAAAGTGTATAGGGCATTAAATCCCATAAAGGGTTTTTTTAAGACCATAAAGAGGACTATGTAAAATTAATATGTAACTATTTTTAAATCACTTGTACTAGCTATGTTCCATAGTATACTTTACTATAAGCAAGGTTTCGTGTAAGTAATATATATAATCATTGAAGAAATTATGTCAGTAAATAGCACAAGCCTTCTATGGTTTCATATTGATATATTTTATTGGATTCGAATCTGTATTGAGATATATTAAACTAAATCTTATTTTATGTAGCCACTAAAGTTATTTAGATCGAAAGTTATTTTTAATTTTTTTTTTTAAAAATATTTTCTTAAAACTTAACATATATATTTCTCAAGTGGGAGAATATAAGATTTTAAACTTATTATGGGCTACCATTGACTTCAAACTTTTATGTTTTGTAAAAACGAGTCAAATGTGGTTCAATTAAATAACTAGTATAGATCCAAATAAGGTTTATGACACGTAAAGTATAAGGATAAGTTCATCTCAATTTGATTTTGTATATATATGCCTGTATGATATGAAAGTATAGGAGTTGATTGTTTGGGTTTCTTAATGAAAGGACTCGAGGATTATTTTATTTTATGATATAGTCTTCACTTTCATTCTAATTTAACTCTATCTTTAGCTGTCTCCTGTATAAAGAGAGTTAGAAGGTTGCAAACTTTTCTGAATGATAACATAAAATGAAATAAAAAAAAAAAATCCCATGCTATATAAGAGGAGATAAATGAGACAAACGAGATGGTTCCTCTTAGGGCTAAGGTTGATCGGCGGACACTGTACAAATTTTGCATGAACCATAGGCGGCATAAATAGGTATAACTATAAATTTTAATAATTATTTGATATTTTAACTTTTATTTATGTAATCTTAAGTTCTTGCAACTAATTCGAGCCCAAGCATGATAGTAGCAATACTCTTTCCATTCCACTTTTATGAAAAATGGTTCTTAATTTGTAATTGAATGAAGACGCGTTGTCATCATTCCACATGAAATGCTTGTTGAAAAGAATCATTATTTTGTAACAAAAAAAAAGAATCATTATTTTTGTCTCGTTTCATGAAAAAGAGGGCAGAGGATTCAAGAAAATAAGGAGACTCCCCTTTCTAGGTGCGGTGCAACAAATGGCCACTTTGCAGGCTTAATTAACCAACGCAGAATTATTGCTGGACTGGTGCTTAAAACTTAAATGCTCTATTTGAATGAAGAGGAAAGTATAAAAAAAAAAATTAAAAAAAAAAAATTAAAGAATTTTTTTTTTTTTCTGTTTGAATAAATGAAAAAAAAATAGAGAGAAGAAAAGTTGATAATTTACAATAATAATAATATCATTATTATAGATGATTAAAAAATGCATCGATTGTTTTTTTGGAAGGGTCAATATTGAAAAAAAAAATGAAAAACACTTTGAGTTTTCTTTCTAAAATCTCTTCGGTTTCGGAGAGAACTTTTATATGAGGCCCACCACTTTTTTCTCTATTTTTCTTCTAGTTTCTTTCCTTCAGACCTTTCTCTCCATCCAAACAAGATAAAATTTATTTTCTCTCCTATTTTCTCTCTAATTTTTTTTTTCTTCTTAGTTTTCTCTTCATTCAAATAGAGGGTAAAAGTAATCCGATAAATTTTGTTATCAAAATCAAATAAATAAATAAATAAATAAATAATAGCTTGGTAGGAAAGGTTGGTTCTCCGGTCAACAAGTTTCATTACCCAAATAACCCCAAATAACGAATTCACACGTCACTTTCCTGGACGGAAGACAAACGTGTTGACTACGTTGGTACATTCGGGCCTAAAGCAGCATTGGCTTTTGAAAAAGGCTTGCTGTAATGTATTTATTATCATGGGACATGGTCTGTATGCCTATCCAAAAAGATAATCTTGGGATTCATTCTCTGATTGTTAGAAGAAAAGCTCTGCTTGCTAGACATGCTTCGCGATTTCTCTTGGAGCCGCAGTATCTGTGGAGCTCTCTGATACGAGCGAGGTATGGGGAATGAACATCCGGCTTGCCTATTCTGCCGATCCGCGGATCATCCTACTTTTGGAAGGAGATTTGCAGATATGGTCAGCTTATCCTGGAGAATGTTTCATGGAGTATAGGAGATGGTTATTTGATCGATGTTATCCGGGATACTTGGATTTCTGAGCTCCCCCTTTCGAGATGGCCCTCCTTTATTAATATGGATGCCCCCTCCAGTTTAAGGGTTAAGGATCTGATATCCAGGAATTCCCACGCTTGGCATATCCCCACGGTGACATGGTTATTCGGGGAGGAGCTTTCTCGGCGGATCCTATCTATGCCTCTTATGCCTGGCTATGGTGGTGATTCTAGGCTTTGGCAGAGATAGTGTCTCTCTAGGGCTCCCTCCAAGGATCTTATGAGGATTTTCAGGCCTCAGTCCTGGCGCACTGAGAATGCTGCTTGGATTTGAAAGCTTCCAACCATTCCTAGGATTCAACTTTTTATTTGGAAGCTTCTTTGGGGCTGCCTTCCTACGTCTGCTCTTCTCTCTATGAGGGGTCTGTCTATTCAGCCGAACTGTTCTTTTTATCGGCTGGAAGAGGAGACCGATGACCACGCTATCTTTTTTTGTCCTAGAGCTCAACGGATATGGCATCTGATGAGTTTTTCTAGTAGATTGGATGAAACGGCATCTCCGCGCTCCTCCTTTTTTCATGATATTCGATGGGGAACTCAGTATAAGAGTGGTCTCTGGGCAGCTACGGCATATCAGATTTGGCTGTCAAGGAATGATTTCATTTTTTCTAATACCACTGCTTCTCCCCATAGGGTTGTGAGGAAGATAAGATTGCTGATTATGGACTATGGCCGTGTCTTTTCCGGTGTTGGTTTTGGCTCATCTGGCCGCTGGGGTTCCCCTGCTGCTTCGGCAGCGAATCGGTATCCGGTTTTCATCCATTGGGAGCCCCCCCTCCAGGGTATGTCAAAATCAACTTCGATGGGAGTGTCCGCAATAGAGCTGCTGGTTCTGCGTTTATCATCTGTGGGGAGGCGGGTGATTTGGTGGCGGCAGGAGGTTTTGGTGCTCTTGACTATTCTGTCCTGATGGCGGATCTCTATGCGGCTTGGGCAGGAATTTCTTACGCCGTTTGGATTCTCTGCGCTCATCAGATCATGATCGAGGGTGATTCTATATCGGTCATCTCTTGGTTGCAGAAGGAGAATTATTCTGATGGTCCCTCTAATCCAATCTTGAGGGATATTTATTCCCTTCTGCGAGGGAACGGCTCGGTCCTGATTCGCCACATATATCGGGAAGCCAATGCGGCTGCTGATTGGGGGCTTCCTTTATGGCTCAGCATACTGGCTCATGGATTTGGAGGCTTGGAGATCACTGTCCTACTTTTCTTCAGCATATTTTGTTTTCTGATATATCTGGGCTGATTCACACGAGACTTGTGTGATCGTCCGTTTGTAACCAAAAAAAAAAAAAAAAGACTTGCTGTATATCCTTTTGGTGCATAAATTGATCATGCATTTATATCACTATACATACAGTGCATATCAAAATTTATTAAATCTTGACACATATAGAGGCATGTATAATTTATGCATTCGATACGTGCTTGTTACGTCAAAGAGCTATAATAAGACTTTTTATAAACTTTCAGCGAAAGATGATTCAAAACCCAGCACATCTAATTAGGACCATAAAAATTCCATTCGATAGGTGGTAGAATAGAACGTGGCTTGGTCCAGCATGAGCCTGTAGGAGCACAACAATTTAATCGGTCTAAAAGAAGAATAAATTTAAAAGGAAAAATATCTTGAAACAAAGATATTGTATAAATTTATAAACTAGAAAGCCAGAGTAATATAAGTATAACTCTCTTTCCTTAAGCTTGGTAAAGAGACGAGGAAACAATACCACCGTAGAGGTGCCTACACCTTTGTCCATGTTGCGTAAATCAGATCAATAAACAAATCAAAGCAATAAACAAACAAAGGAACACAAGAATTTACGTGGTTCGATCATGATGATCTACATCCACGGGCAAAGCAAACAAAGTTCCATTATCAAAAGAGAGGAGGGGGTCTCCAAAACCCTTACAAAACCCCTTCAGAAGTTTTCACATGTATATCTATATATATACGCCCCAAAAAATACTTCCATAAAATAAACCCTAGCGGACCGGTTTGGTCCGGGCCCAACAAGTATATCGGGTCGGATCAAAAAACCGGGCCCGATATATAAAATTCAAGACATATTTAACAAATCTCCACCTTGGCTTGAATTTAACAAACTAGAAGTTGAACATATTCTCCCAGCATCCCTAAGCCTACGTGAGCTAACTCGGTGTAGGAAACAAGGGATGCAACGAAAAAACATATCCACTTCAAGAACAAAAATAGAACTTTCATTCACCTCGCCACCAAGCCCCAGAAGGAGCAAACCTCAAACAAGCATGCCAATCAAGTCCAAGCAATGCTTAAACTTGTTGGCGGGAACTATCTTGGTCAGCATATCAGCAGGATTGTCAGCAGTATCAACTTTCTTTACTGTAATATTTCTCTCAGTAAATGCCTCTCGAATAAAATGATACTTGATATCAATGTGCTTCGTCCTCTCATGATATGCTTGATTTTTAATCAAGCAAATAGCACTCTGATTGTCACAAAAGACAACTGAATTGTCTTCCTGCTTGAGCCCAAGTTCTTGAACAAGATTTCGTAACCAAATAGCTTCTTTTACTGCTTCTGCTGCTGCCATATACTCTGCCTCTGTTGTAGACAAAGCAACTGTTGACTGTAAAGTTGATCTCCAACTTATAGCCGAGCCAGATAATGTGAAAAGATAGCCAGTCAAAGATCTTCTCTTATCAATATCCCCAGCATAATCAGAATCCACAAATCCCACAACAGAAGTACAGTTAGAACTATTTCTATCAAACATTAGGCCCAATTTTGTGGAGCCTCTAAGATACCTAAGTATCCATTTCACTGCCTGCCAATGGACCTTTCCAGGATGTGCCATATATCTGCTCACCACACTAACTGCCTGCGCAATGTCGGGACGAGTGCATACCATAGCGTACATCAAGCTACCAACTGCACTGGAGTATGGGACAGAAGACATTGCAGCTCCTCGACCTCTGACTGAGGTGAATGTATAGCTGAGAGTCTAAAATGTGATGCTAAAGGTGTACTGACAGGCTTAGAGTTTTGCATCCCAAACTTCTCAAGTACCTTCTCAATATATCTCCTCTGTGAGAGATATAACTTACCTGCTTTTCTGTATCTCTGAATCTCCATTCCTAAGATCTTCTTGCAGGACCCAAGATCTTCATTTCTTCTCTCCTTACTGAGACACTTGATCATCAATCAATGTTCTGTGACATGTTAATGAGATTCATCCATGAGGAAGGCAAAGGATCACATCCAAAAGTGACACACAACTATCATAGCTGCTCCTATGATTCCGTATCATAAAACTGCTCGAATCTGATTTAATCCACTCTATCTGTCCTTGGCTAGACTGAGTCTACTGGCAAAGGTTCCGACTACAACTGGATAATGATATCTTGTCAGGTTGATCTCTGCGGACGAGATTACGAATAATGATCAGCACTACTGGGACCTGGTCCAAGCTATTCAGGATATCTTCCGAGCTAGACACATTCCTTCTGAATGGAATCAGACATTCGTTACCTTGGTGCCCAGAGAGTGGATGCTTCTCTTCCGTAGCACTTTCGGCCCATTAGCCTTTGCACTATCTTGTACAAGTCTGTGCTCGCCTTTTAGCCCGCCGCCTTAGTCTGGTGATTCCTCGTCTCATATCGGAGGAGCAAGGGGCTTTCATTAGAGGGAGGTCTATTTTGGATAACGTCCTTATTGCTCAGGAGTTCATGCATGTTCTTCAGAGAGCTCCGATCAGACAATGTCTTATGGCTGTAAAGCTCAATATGGAGTGTGCTTATGATAGACTGAGCTGGGTTTTTTTGTACCGCTCTCTTCATGGCTTGCATACATAAGTGGAAGCCCGACTCCAATTATCAGATCAATAAACAAATCAAAGCAATAGAAACGTGGTTCGATCATGGTGATCTACATCCACGGGCAAGGCAAACATTCCATTATAGGAGGAGGAACCCTTACAGAAGTTTTCACATGTAGCGGACAACAGGACCGGGAGACATATTTAACAAATCTCCACCTTGGCTTGAATTTAACAAACTAGAAGTTGAACATATTCTCCCAGCATCCCTAAGCCTACGTGAGCTAACTCGGTGTTGCAACGTAGAACTTTCATTTAGCAAACCTCAAACAAGCATGCCAATCAAGTCCAAGCAATGCTTAAACTTGTTGGCGGGAAATCTTGGTCAGCATATCAGCAGCATGGTCTTCCTTGCCTCTACTAATTTCAACTCCTGGAATACCTTCCTTTTTCTTAAAGACCCATTTACACCCAATGGCTCTTTTTTCTTTAGGCAATGGCACCAAGTCCCAAGTCTGGTTCTTGTGAAGTGATTCCAGTTCTTCAGCCATAGCAACAGTCCACTTTTCTGATTCCGAACAAGTAACAGCTTCAGTATAGGTAGATGGTTCCTGAATACCCATATCTTCTGCTGTCGTAAGGGCATAAGCCACCAGATCAGAAAACCCATATTTTTGAGGGGGTCGAATCTCCCTCCTTTCTCTGCCAGTAGCAATAGAGTATGGCTGCTCCACCTCATCTTGAGCTTCCTCATCTGAACTAGAATCAATAGTAACAATTTGCTCGCTCAAACCATTTTGAGAGCCCTTTTTTCGAAGCTCGACCTGAACCTCCACCTCATTTGTATCACTCTCATGGTTTCCTGCAGACTCATCAACAACATTCCTTTGATCTAGCATAAACTTTTCATTAAAAGTAACATCCCTACTAATAATGAATTTAGGTGAATAGGTTCCATGCACCACAGACGATAACCCTTCACGCCATCAGCATAACCAACAAAGATACACTTCTTTGCTCTAGGTTCAAGTTTACCATCCTTAACATGATAGTAAGCAGGGCATCCAAAAACCTTTAGATTTGAATAATCACAAGGCTTACCTGACCACATCTCAAAAGGAGTCTTGCATTCAATTGCTGTTGCAGGAGAACGATTAACCAGATAGCAAGACGTGTTAACTGCTTCAGCCCAAAAAAGCCTTTTCCATGCCAGCATTAGAGAGCATGCATCTTGCCCTCTCCAATAGAGTTCTGTTCATCCTTTCTGCCACTCCATTTTGCTGTGGAGTGTACCTGACTGTACGGTGTCGAACGATACCTGCATCTGCACAGAATTCATTAAAATCACCACCACAGAACTCAAGACCGTTATCGGTCCTCAGACGTTTGATCTTCTTCCCTGTCTGATTCTCAACAAGGGCTTTCCACTTCTTGAAGGTTTCAAACACTTCACTTTTTCTTTTCAGAAAATAAACCCAAACTTTTCTGGAATAATCGTCAATAAATGTCACAAAGTAAAGAGCACCACCCTTAGATGGAACCTGTGCCGGTCCCCATAAATCAGAATGTATGTAGTCGAGTGTACCCTTCGTTGAATGTGTGCCTGTACTAAAACTGACCTTGCACTGCTTACCAAGAACACAGTGCTCACAGAAATCTAGTGAGGTTGTCTGCTCACCACATAGTAAACCACGTTTACTCAAAACTGTCATGCCACGCTCACTCATATGGCCCAAACGCATATGCCACAATTTTGTTCTATCATCAGTAGAAACAGAATTTGCTGTGACAATCGAAGAACCCATAACTGTGCTACCCTGTAGATGATACAAGTGATTCACCTTGTTTCCTCTCATCACAACTAGATTGCCTTTGGTGACTTTTAGAGCTCCACCTCCACCTGAGTACATACACCCAATGGAATCCAAACAGCTCAAAGAAATAAGGTTTCTTTTTAAGTCTGGTATGTGCCTAACTTCAGTCAAGGTTCTTACAACTTTGTCATGACACTTAATCTGAACAGTACCAATTCCGACAATTTGGCATACTGCATCATTTCCCATAAAAACTGATTCACCATTCAATGGTTCATATGTGGTGAACCATTCCCTATTTGGGCACATGTGATATGATGCTCCTGTATCCATTATCCAAACATCGTTTGAAAGACTAACAACAGAGCATGTCGTAAGAACTATGTCTGACACACTAGACTCATCTTTCTCAGCAACATTCGCCGCATCTTGACGTTGACTACGTTGCTTATCCTTTCTCTTGAGCACAGGACAATCTGACTTGTAATGTCCTTTCTTGTGACAATAGTAGCACTCAATGTTCGTCGTATCTCCAGGTGGCCTAGATTTTGAACGACCAACAGATTTCTTTCTAAAAGCTTTATCCTTCTTCTTTGCCCTACCTCTCACGAATAAACCATCTGCCTTGTCTCCACTAGTATTTCCATTCAATTTTGTTCTCAATTCTGTAGAATTCAAGGATGCTTTAACATCCTCTAATGTTATGGATTCACGTCCATAAAGCATCGAGTTCACAAAATTTTCGTATGAGGCAGGCAATGAGCATAACACAATCAAAGCTTGATCTTCATCATCGAGTTTAATATCTAGATTTTTCATATCCATAACAATCTTATTAAACTCATTCAAGTGTTCTTTAATAGGCGTACCTTCTCGCATCTTTAGGGTATAAAGACGCTGCTTCAAATAAAGTCTCGATGTTAAAGATTTCTTCATGTAGAGACTTTCCAGTTTCTTCCAAAGACCGGCAGCTGTTTCCTCATCTGCGACTTCTCGCAAAACATTGTCTTCTAGAGACAACTGGATCGCACTATGCGCCTTCTCATCCATCTCTTCAATCTCAGCCGTGGTCATGTCATCTGTATAACTATTATCCAGTGCCCTAACAGAACCCTCTCGCTTCAATAAAGCCTTCATCTTTATTCTCCATAATCCAAAGTTGTTCTGTCCATCAAATGGTGCAATCTGAAACTTCAAAGATGACATCCCAAGAATTTTAAAGAAAGAAACGATCCTTCTGTTTGAATTGAAGAAAAAGAAGAGATCCTGGAAACAGCTTCACGAACGGAACAGAGGAGAGGCCCTGCTTGTCTTCGATAGATCAGATCTTCACGGATCTGGTTCACGGACTTGTCTTCGATAGATCTGATGGAGATCGATCGCCTCCGAGAGGCAGGAGAACTCTCGGAAGCGACGAGAGAAAGGTCTCGGTAGTCGGTATCGAAATAAGCTGCAGCGCTCGCCTTCCTTCACAGCCGCGTCAGAATTCAATGTCCTGATCGGAGTCCACGGCTCCGTCGATGACCAAGGAGAAAAGATCAATTCGGATCGATCTCCAATTTGCTGCAGTCGGCCGACGCCTCCACGAGCCAGACTCCTTCTCCCGTACACTGGATCCGCGGCTCGGCCTCCTCCACTACTTGCGAGATAGAGAAGATTACGCTGCTGCTGGTGATTACCGAAGAGAGACGAATCGAATCGAAAGCGCCGAACAACTGCTGAATCCGAGATCAAGCCTCGGATTCAACGGCGGTGGGAAGGGTTGAAGATGGCGATCAGAACGAGAGAAAACAACAGAAGTCAAGGTACTTCCCCTTGTCGCGGCGCACAGGCAGCGGATTCTCCACCTCCTCTACGTCGACGATCTCCTCGCTGCCGTCCACAAGGAGTTCTCGCAGATTTACGATCCCAAGCGCCCACCGGCGTATAATGAATTTGATGACATATTCCGGCAGCTCCAGAAGGAGGCTGAGGCTCGTGCTGAGGAGATAAGGAAGTTGAAGCAGTCTAATCGGGCCCCTCTCGTGGCTGGAAAGAAACAGGACCAGAGGGTTAGGTTGCAGGGAGGTGAGAGGGCGGCAACCGTCCTACCATCCAACCATTGCCGGGTCCAAGAAGCAGCCAGACGAGGCGTTGGAGCCGTCGGAAGAAATAGAGGAGTCACGGATCCGCAATCAGACGAAGGCTTCGATCGGTCACGATAGCGCCGCTGGCGGGACAAAGCAGGAAGAACAGGAACTGGAACGATGCCTCGGATTTTCCGGCTAAAGGCTTTCGATTCCTCGATCCTTCTGGCAGCCACGGGAACAAACCTCCAAGCAAGAGACCGGATCGCAGACCAGCGAATCCAGCGGCGGATTCCTTGATTCGGCCCCTCCAAGCCGTCGCCGCACCACAGCCAGCGGAAGAAGAAAACAGGGGAGGAGACCAAGACAATAAAAAAAAAATTAGGGTTAGGTTTTTCACCCTTTTTTTTTTCAACAATTGTTTCCGAACCAAAAGCTCTGATACCAGTTTGTTGCGTAAATCAGATCAATAAACAAATCAAAGCAATAAGCAAACAAAGGAACACCAAGAATTTACGTGGTTCGATCATGGTGATCTACATCCACGGGCAAGGCAACAAAATTCCATTATCAAAGAGAGAGAGGAGGAGGTCTCCAAAACCCTTTTCAAAAACCCTTACAGAAGTTTTCACATGTATATCTATATATATACTCCCCAAAAAAATACTTCCATAAAATAAAACCCTAGCGGACCGGTTTGGTCCGGGCCCAACAAGTATATCGGGTCGGGTCAAAAAAACCGGGCCCAATATATAAAATTCAAGACATATTTAACAGTTTGTTGCGGAAATCAGATCAATAAACAAATCAAAGCAATAAGCAAACAAAGGAACACCAGAATTTACGTGGTTCGATCATGATGATCTACATCCACGGGCAAGGCAAACAAAGTTCCATTATCAAAAGAGAGGAGGAGGTCTCCAAACCCTTTTACAAAACCCTTACAGAAGTTTCACATGTATATCTATATATATACTCCCCAAAAAAATACTTCCATAAAATAAAACCCTAGCGGACCGATTTGGTCCGGGCCCAACAAGTATATCGGGTCGGGTCAAAAAAAACCGAGCCCAATATATAAAATTCAAGACATATTTAACAAATCTCCACCTTGGCTTGAATTTAACAAACTAGAAGTTGAACATATTCTCCCAGCATCCCTAAGCCTACGTGAGCTAACTCGGTGTAGGAAACAAGGGATGCAACGAAAAAACTATCCACTTCAAAACAAAAATAGAACTTTCATTCACCTCGCCACCAAGCCCTAGAAGGAGCAAACCTCAAACAAGCATGCCAATCAAGTCCAAGCAATGCTTATACTTGTTGGCGGGAACTATCTTGGTCAGCATATCAGCAGCATGGTCTTCCTTGCCTCTACTAATTTTAACTCCTGGAATACCTTCCTTTTTCTTAAAGACCCATTTACACCCAATGGCTCTTTTTTCTTTAGGCAATGGCACCAAGTCCCAAGTCTGGTTCTTGTGAAGTGATTCCAGTTCTTCAGCCATAGCAACAGTCCACTTTTCTGATTCCGAACAAGTAACAGCTTCAGTATAGGTAGATGGTTCCTGAATACCCATATCTTCTGCTGTCGTAAGGGCATAAGGCCCAGCTGAGGAGATAAGGAAGTTGAAGCAGTCTAATCGGGCCCCTCTCGTGGCTGGAAAAGAAACAGGACCAGAGGGTTAGGTTGCAGGGAGGTGAGAGGGCGGCAACCGTCCTACCATCCAACCATTGCCGGGTCCAAGAAGCAGCCAGACGAGGCGTTGGAGCCGTCGGAAGAAACAGAGGAGTCACGGATCCACAATCAGACGAAGGCTTCGATCGGTCACGATAGCGCCGCTGGCGGGACAAGCAGGAAGAAAGGAACGGAACGATGCCTCGGATTTTCCGGCTAAAGGCTTTCGATTCCTCGATCCTTCTGGCAGCCACGGGAACAAACCCTCCAAGCAAGAGACCGGATCGCAGACCAGCGAATCCAGCGGCGGATTCCTTGATTCGGCCCCTCCAAGCCGTCGCCGCACCACAGCCAGCGGAAGAAGAAAACAGGAGGGAGACCAAGACGATAAAAAAAAATTAGGGTTAGGTTTTTCACCCTTTTTTTTTCAATAAAATTTTTTTTTAAACCAAAGCTCTGATACCAGTTTGTTGCGTAAATCAGATCAATAAACAAATCAAAGCAATAAACAAACAAAGGAACACAAAGAATTTACGTGATTCGATCATGATGATCTACATCCACGGGCAAAGCAAACAAAGTTCCATTATCAAAAGAGAGGAGGGGGTCTCCAAACCCTTAAAAACCCCTTCAGAAGTTTTCACATGTATATCTATATATACGCCCCAAAAAATACTTCCATAAAATAACCCTAGCGGACCGGTTTGGTCCGGGCCCAACAAGTATATCGGGTCGGATCAAAAAACCGGGGCCCGATATATAAAATTCAAGACATATTTAACAGTCCACTTCGAGACAAGAAAAAAAAATTTAAGAGCCAGTTTTAACCATCACTGTATATAGTTTCTCTCTGTAATAAAGAGAAAACCCTTAGCACTCGAGTCCAGTTAATTTGTATGAAATATCATTGGATCAGAATAGCACAAAAAAAATAAAAAATCGATGAAATGTAAATAAAGAGGAAGAGCCCAAAAACTATATAGGGGTAGCATTTCATGCAATGATGCATTGTCTTCTCCGCTGGCTACTCTTTAAGCAGTTATGCTCAAGGTGGTTCAAAAAAAAAAAAAAAAAGAAAATGACAAAGCTTCAAAAAATGGTGGGTTTTATAAGGTTTTAGACTCCGCTCAATGCCCACAATACTTCAGCAATGAGAGTTAACCACTCCAGAGGAAATCTCCACGAAGTTGCATGGATTTTTGAAAGCCTCTTTTAAGGTTTTAGACTCCGCTCAATGCCCACAATACTTCAGCAATGAGAGTTAACCACTCCAGAGGAAACCACGAGTTGCATGGATTTTTTGAAAGCCTCTTCGGAGTCTCATCTGACATCTGCCCCAATATCGGCTTGTATATATGGATTGGAACCTTCTGCATGGACCATCCATGGTTGACATAAGCACGCTAGTGAGGAGCCATTCACTCTTGATATTCTCTCTTGAAGCTCTAAAAGTACTCAGTCCTGATAGATTTTTTCTTATTTGTTTCTATCAAAGATATTGGGATATGATAATGCATAGACGCTAAGCATGCATTCTACTAAGATAACTTGATGCTATCAAATTTTTAAAAAATTAGGCTCATCATTAATATGATAATAGCTGAATTAATTAAATAAAAAATCTAAGTAGAAATATGGAGTTTGTGTTAACGATCCTATGCAAGCAACTCCTAACTCTCCCTCTCTCATTATCGATCCATGTTGAGTTCATTATGATTTTTCTAAATAATAAGGACAAAATAATATGCATTCAAGTCTATATATGCATGAGATATAAAAGAATGCTGCATAATGTCCTAACACAATTATAACTCCTATTTATCACAAGACTTGATCAACTATACTATAAATAAGACATAGGCATTAAGCAACATATTTTACTTGAATAACTCGATGCTATAAAATTTTAATAAAATAAGGCATATAATTGATATGATAACAAGCTAAAAAAAAAATCTCAATAGAACTAGGACTAATGAATCAATGATACTTTCTTTCATTTTGAAGTTTGTGTTGATGATTTTATGTAGGCAACTTTTTACTCGCTCATCTCCTTCAATATATATCAATTTCACTACGATTTTTCTATACAATAAAGATAAAATTATTTATACCAGATGTAAAGAATTTAATATGATATCTCACCATAATCGTAACTTTTATCTAACACAAGATTTGACCAACTCACCATAAATAAGACATAAACACTTCACTTATTATACACAAATAACTTGATACCATAAAGTTTTGATAAAATTAGGCCCAAATAACTTGATTATAAAATTCTAATAAAATTAGGCCTAATATTGATATGACAACTTGATGCGGTAAAAATTCATACAAATTTGGTCCGTGATAGCTAGCTGAAGTAGATACAAATCCTAGTCCGGAGCTAGGACTCACAGCTAGCGAGCACGCCTAGCATGGAATCATCGCTTTTATGAAATTTGTAATCCCCTGGATTTCTCAACTACTCGTGAGAGTTATCACGAGATCAGGAAGATAGACTCTAGATATTTGAATTCCAAGTATATCTAACTAACAGAGTCCCTTGATTTGAGGACTCTGCACCGCCTTTAAAAGATCACCGAAACCTCCTTCCCATCATCCATGAATGCCACTTTCCATCGTATCGTGCACGCGCCTGCTCCTGGTAAGTCCCCTGTCCATGCTGAGAGAGAGAGAAAGTTAGAGAGAGAAAGTTAAAAAAAGGGAGAGACAGGGAGGAACCGGGTTGAAGAACCCAGTTCCTTCCCTGTGTCGACACAGGTTCAGGCCCGGCGGCGTGCCCGCCGCCTCGCCGGGCCTGAGCCCGGCCGACAACCCCACCGGCACTGGGGGCGGCGTCCGGTGGGGTGCCGGAGAGAGAGAGAGAAAAGTAGGGATGGAAGAAAGAAGCCTAGGAAGATGGATTTACCGGCAGTCCGATCCTTGGTTCGGGCCCGGCGGCATGCTCGCCGCTTCGCCGGGCCTGAGCCTTGGTCGGTGACCTCCACTGGCGCTGGGCTTGCGTCCGGTGGAGGTCCGGCCGGCCATGGTGGCCGGCCGTGCCGCCGGCACGCATGTGGCCACGAAAATAGTGAGAGAGAAAGAGAGGAAGAAAGAGAAATTGGGGAGAGAGAGAGGGAGGGGCGGGCTGGCCGCGGCGGCGGACGGCCTCGGTCCGGCCAACGGCGGCCGGGCCGCCTCCAATTTGGCCGGCGGCGGCCCTGGCCGCCGGCATAGCTCTCGGCTCCTCTGTTTCAAAAGAAACAAAGGAGCGGGGGGGTAATGAGGATTAATGGGCCGTTTGGCGATTTGGGTTATTGGGCCGGTTCAGGAGCCAGTTTGAGCAGCGTTTTGAGCCCTGTATCGGGCCGAGAATGGCAAAGTAAATATATGGCCCGAATCAGGATTGATTCTAGTTTATGGGAATAATTTTATTTCCCTATTTGGGTGTATACATTGAGAGATATTCAAGCCCAAAGTTGGGCCCGTGAAGTGGTTTGGGTAGAGTTTAAGAATTATTTTATAATTTAGATTTTAGAAATTTAATAATAAAAAATGATACTGTAGGTTCCTAGGTATCCAATTAGCTGAGTTATCAATTGAAATTTCGTACTGAGGTAAGTAAGTCAAGTATTATAATTTTATAAATTATTTAATTTGTAAACTGTGAACTTACAGTTAAATGTAATTATGTTAATTTTACAAAATCATGTTGTTACTATGATAATTGTAATTATGATAATGAAAAAAACTTTATGTGTTTCCGCAGTTCTCACATGACAGATTATCACATGACAGATGACATAATACTGGTACAGGACCCTTCCTCTTAGGGGATATTTAAGAGTGAGATACAAGATGCGTGTTGTAGGGCCGTGGAACACATAAAGAAAAATAATGACAGTATAAACAATGTTTTATTTACATCGCATATATTCTAGTAATTGTTATTGAATTAAGTTTCAAATTAATTGATCTGATGACATGAACCTGATGATAGCATGATAAATGAAATTTTGAAATTATATTAGGCTTACTTATTGAGTGTGAGCTCATAAAATTCTCATAATGTTTTTCAGAGCC
Organism: Calamus simplicifolius; assembly: GCA_900491605.1. Taxonomy (NCBI): domain Eukaryota; kingdom Viridiplantae; phylum Streptophyta; class Magnoliopsida; order Arecales; family Arecaceae; genus Calamus; species Calamus simplicifolius. The sequence continues at coordinate 524,695 of UESW01003944.1, read as the reverse complement.
TCAGGAATGAAGAAGGATAATTGAGATAGAAGGAGCTTCTATTAAGTAGACTTAGTTTTATTATATTGATTTAGTTCAGATTTGCTTGTGTGTAGGGCAGGTAGCCCAAGACTGATAATTATGGTTTGTAATAAATCATGGATGTGAAATTTGCTTTATATTGATTTATGTGATGAAGTTCGAGACTCCTTGCATGCCTGGCATGCGGCGGGTTGTCATCCTAGCTCAAATTTTGGGACTGGGGCGTGACAGCTTTACTGGTATCAGAGCCTGGTTATGACATTAGGGACATATACATGATGACACTTTAGGCAAAACACTAGAGTAACATAGAGACAATTATAAATTTAAAGGAATCTCAGATATTATGCTTTGAAAGCCTAACAATTAATGTTTACAGTGATATTAATTACAACTAATTTATCAGGAGATAAGAATGGCACGTCGCACTAGAAGTCGACAAAATGATGAGAGTTCCCAGGTTGGTAATGCTGGCCAACCGGGAGGTCTGGAAGCCACCAGAGCTGCTGCCCCTGCCAATTCAGTCGGGACTGATCAGCAGCAACTCCAGAACGAGATGCTTCAGGTTCTCTCGGGTATGGCGCAGTCGATGCGGGACTTGCAGCACCAGATTCTGTAGGCCTTGTCCGCTCAGCCTACTCACACTGCTCCGCAGACACAGCCTGCCCCTCCTATTCCACAGACTCAGCCCGACTCTACCGCTCCACAGACCCAGCCTACTCCATCTCAATCTTGGATAGGGGTTGGCCGCAGCTTTGCAGACTTCAAGAAATTTGCCCCTGCCCCTTTCTCTGGATTCACCAACCTGTTGATACTGAGCGGTGGATGCGAGACATGGAGAAGGCTTTTATGGCCCATGGTAGTCAGGATATGGAGTGAATCAGATTTGCCACCTACCTTCTCCAGGAGAAGCCTATGATTGGTGGTTAGTCGAGGAGCAGCGTCGGAATGACAGATTATTTCTTGGGAGAGTTTAGAGAGATATTCTTCGACAAATACTTCCCCAGGAGTGTACAGAGACAGATGGAATCAGAGTTTATCAAATTGGAGCAAAAGGATCTTTCTGTGGCCCAGTATGAAGCTGAATTCACTAGGTTGGCCCGTTTTGCTCCAAATATTGTGACCAATGAAATAGCCAAGGTCACCAGATTCACTGAGGGACTATGACCCAGACTGAGGCAAGCGGTCAATGCATTTGAGCTCCTCACTTACAGTGCGGTAGTGAATAAGGCCTTGGTGATTGAGAGGGATATGAATGCTGTTCAAAAGGATTGGGAGCTGCGGAAGAAGAGAAAAGGGCCTAATTCTGGCCAATCCTCTGCTCAGGCCAAGAAGAAGGGTGCACAGTAGACTCCAGCTGAACCACAAAATAAGGAGACTCGTTGCATTCATTGTGGTAACTCCCACCCTGGAAAGCCTTGCCGCAGAGTGACTGGTGCCTGCTTTGTTTGTGGAAAACTGATCACAAAATTGCTACCTGTCCCTTTCGGAAGGATCATCAGCCTTCTTCAAGTCAAGGAATGAGCCAGCAACAGCAGCAGCAGCCACCGAGGACCCAGGGACGGGTCTTCAACCTCACTCAGCAGGACGCTGCCGCATCTAATTCTGTGTGACAGGTATACCCTTTAATGTTATATCCAGTATTGCATTCTTATCTAGTGCAATGCATTGACAGTTAATTAACAGTAGGTGCAATCATTAATGTTAAAACAAGTTATACTTATGTCCAGGAATGATTAAAGTAGGTACTGCTTACGCTCAAACTTTAATTGACCCGGGTGCCACGCATTCTTTCATATCTGACATCTATCTTGACAAGAATGCATCATTGACAACTATTCCTCGGAGCAAGAGCTGCATATTGCGCTTCCAAATGGAGATGTTATGAAAGTTGGCACAGTATGCAAATCTTGCCCAATTATCTTGGAGAATAGGAGGTTGAATGCTGATCTCATTGTCCTCCCACTGAAGTTTTTTGATGTTATCCTCGGAATGGATTGGTTGGCCTCCAATCATGCTTCAGTAGACTGCTTCAGGAAGACTGTCAACTTCAAAATTCCAAGCCAGCCTGAATTCAGTTTTATTGGTGGTCAGAAACACCTAGCCTCAGTGTTCATATCAGCGATGCAGGCTGGAAAGTATTTGATGAGTGGTGGTCAAGGATTTCTTGCTGTAGTCAAGGACCTTCAGTAAGAAGAGACCAAGTTGGAGGATATTCCCATAGCTCTAGAATTCCCTGATGTCTTCCCTGAGGATTTGACTAATTTACCTCCTGATCGGGAAGTCGAGTTCTCTATTGATCTAGTTCCTGGAACTGGACCTATATCAAAGGCCCCTTACCGTATGGCCCCGGCTGAGCTAAAAAAACTGAAGGATCAACTGCAATAGCTCCTAGATCGAGGATTTATTAGACCCAGTGCTTCTCCTTGGGGTGCTCCAGTTCTATTTGTTAAGAAGAAGGATGGCAGTCTTCGACTCTGCATTGATTACCGGGGAATCAATAAGGTAACAGTGCGAAATAAATATCCTCTGCCAAGGATTGACGACTTGTTTGATCAACTTCAAGGAGCCCAGATATTCTCAAAGATTGATCTCAGGTCAGGGTACCATCAACTCAAGGTCAAGGAGGGAGATGTGCCTAAAACAGCATTCAGAACCAGATATGGCCACTATGAGTTCTTGGTAATGCCGTTTGGGTTAACTAATGCCCCAGCAGCATTCATGGACTTAATGAACAGAATTTTTAAGCCATATCTGGATCAGTTTGTGGTGGTTTTCATTGATGATATTCTGATATATTCCAAGAGCTATAAGGAGCATGAGGACCACCTGAGGATCGTGCTGCAGATTCTTCGAGAGAAGAAGCTTTATGCCAAGCTGCAGAAGTGTGAATTTTGGTTGGATCAAGTATCTTTCTTGGGCCATATAATCTCTAAAGATGGTGTGTCTGTAGACCCGAAAAAGATTGAAGCTATCATTAGCTGGAGTCGACCATCCAATGTGGCAGAAGTCAGAAGCTTCTTGGGATTAGCCGGGTATTACCGAAAATTTGTGAAGAATTTTTCTCGCATTGCTCTACCCCTAACTCGCTTAACCCAAAAGCGAGTGAAGTTTGACTGGACAGTGGAGTGTGAGGAAAGTTTCCAGGAGTTAAAGCAGCGCCTGGTGTCAGCTCCCATTCTTGTTCTCCCAACGGGATCTGAAGGTTTTACTATATATACTGATGCCTCTCGGAAAGGATTGGGATGTGTTTTGATACAGAATGAAAGAGTGATAGCTTATGCCTCCAGACAACTGAAACCTTATGAGCAGAATTATCCTACTCATGATCTGGAATTGGCTGCTGTGGTTTTTGCTCTAAGATTTGGCGGCATTATCTATATGGAGTGTCGTGTGATGTGTATACAGATCATAAGAGTCTAAAATACATCTTCACACAGAAAGAGCTAAATTTAAGGCAAAGGAGGTGGTTGAACTATTGAAGGATTATGACCTGAATCTACAGTATCATCCTGAGAAGGCCAATGTAGTAGCTGATGCCTTGAGCAGAAAATCCTCTTCTGAGTTAGCTGCTATGATTACCTCCCAGCCTCACGTATTGAGAGATCTGGAGAAGTGGGAGGTTGGTCTGAGAGTACAACAGTCTGATGGACTTGTTGCAGCACTTGTACTCCAGCCGACCTTAGTTGACAGAATCAAGTCCTCCCAGATGGAAGACCCAGATCTACAAAGGATTAAAGAAGTGGTGCAGTCAGGAGTTTAGAATGAATTTTAGGTAATGGAGGATGAATCCCTGAAATTTGAAGGAAGACTTTGTGTGCCAAACATTGAGGAGCTAAAGGCTGAAATTTTGAAGGAGGCTCACTACTCTCCCTATACTGTGCATCCAGGTGGCACTAAGATGTACAGAGACTTAAAGGAAAATTTTTGATGGAAAGGCATGAAGAGGGAGATTGCTCAGTATGTGGCCAAGTGCTTGGTGTGTCAGCGAGTGAAAGCCGAGCATCAAAGGCCTGCGGGACCTCTTCAGTCTCTGATGATTCCACAGTGGAAATGGGAAAAGATTACAATGGACTTTGTAACTGGTCTGCCCAAAACTCCTAAGAGCAACGATTGAGTTTGGGTCATTGTGGACAGACTAACAAAATCAGCTCATTTTCTACCTTTCAGAGTTGGGGTCTCTAGTGAAAGATTGGCTAATTTGTATATTGAGCAGATCGTGAGACTCCATGGTGTTCCGGTATCTATTGTATCAGATAGAGATACCAGGTTTGTGTCCCAGTTCTGGAAGAGTCTTCATAAGGCCTTGGGAACCAAACTAAACTTCAGTACTGCCTATCATCCCCAGTCAGATGGACAATCAGAGAGGAGCATACAGATTCTGGAGGACATGTTGCGAGCATGCGTGATGGACTTGGGTGGAGCTTGGGATAACCACTTACCTTTGGTGGAGTTTGCATATAATAATAGTTACCAAGCCAGTATCCACATGGCTCCATTTGAAGCTCTGTATGGTAGGAGGTGCAGATCTCCTATATGTTGGGATGACGTGGGGGAAAGGAAATTGCTAGGCCCTGAGCTGATTCAGCAAACAGTAGATAAGGTGCGTTTGATCAAGGAGCGTCTTCGTACAGCTCAGAGCAGGCAAAAAAGTCAGAAGAAGGGAATTGGAATTCCAGATTGGGGATCATGTCTTCTTAAGGGTATCACCAACCAAAGATGTGATGAGATTTGGGATTAAAGGAAAGCTGAGTCCATGTTATATTGGGCCTTTTGAGATCTTGAGCAGAGTCAGAGAGGTTGCTTACAGTCTGGCACTGCTCCGATTCTATCTGGGGTACACAATGTTTTTCATGTATCTATGTTGAGAAAGTATATATTTACCCAGCCATGTCATAGCGTATGAGCCTATACAATTGAGAAAAGATTTATCATATGAGGAGCATCTGTGCGTATCGTAGACCGCAAAGATCAGGTTCTGAGACGGCGTACCATTCCATATATCAAGGTGCAATGGAGTAATCATTCTGAGAGGGAGGCTACTTGGGAACTGGAGGAAGAAATGAAAGAAGAGTATCCACAACTATTTATATCTTAAAATAGTTAATGATTGAAAACTGTTAACTTTAGTTGATTGTTAGTCTTGGGACAAAAATTGGACTTTTAATTTTCTCTAATGAAAGTTATCAATTTCGAGGCCGAAATTTTTATAAGGAGGGAGAATGTAATCCCCTGGATTTCTCAACTACTCGTGAGAGTTATCACGAATCAGGAAGATAGACTCTAGATATTTGAATTCTAAGTATATCTAACTAACAGAGTCCCTTGATTTGAGGACTCTGCACCGCCTTTAAAAGATCACCGAAACCTCCTTTCCATCATCTGTGAATGCCACTTTCCATCGTCATCGTGCACGCGCCTGCTCCTAGTAAGTCCCCTGTCCATGCCTGAGAGAGAGAAAGTTAGAGAGAGAAAGTTAAAAAAAAGGGAGAGACAGGGAGGAACCGGGTTGAAGAACCCAGTTCCTTCCCTGTGTCGACACGGGTTTAGGCCGGCGGCGTGCCCGCTGCCTCACCGGGCCTGAGCCCCGACCGACAACCCCACCGGCACCGGGGGCGACGTCCGGTGGGGTGCCGAAAGAGAGAGAGAGAGAAAAGCAGGAACGGAGAAAGAAGCCTGGGAAGATGGATTTACTAGCGGTCTGATCCTTGGTTCGGGCGGCGGCATGCTCGCCGCTTTGCCGGGCCTGAGCCTTGGTCGGTGACCTCCACCGGTGCTGGGCTTGCGTCCGATGGAGGTTCGGCGGCCATGGTGGCCGACCGTGCCGCCGGCACGCATCGTGGCCACGAAAATAGTGAGAGAGAAGAGAGGAAGAAAGAGGAAATTGGGGAGAGAGAGAGGGAGGGGGAGGCTGGCCACGGCGGCGGCGGCCTCGGTTCGCCAACGGCGGCCGGGCCGCCTCCAATTTGGCGGCAGTGGCCCTGGCCGCCGGCACAGCTCTCGGCTCCTCTGTTTCAAAAGAAATAGAGGAGCGGGGGGGGGTAATGAGGATTAATGGGCCGATTGGGCCGTTTGGCGATTTGGGCTTATTGGGCCGGTTCAAGAACCCAGTTTGAGCAGCATTTTGAGCCCTGTATCGGGCCGAGAATGCAAAGTAAATATATGGCCCGAATCAGGATTGATTCTAGTTTCTGGGGATAATTTTATTTCCCTATTTGGGTGTATACATTGAGAGATATTCAAGCCCAAAGTTGGGCCCGTGAAGTGGTTTGGGTAGAGTTTAAGAATTATTTTATAATTTAGATTTTAGAAATTTAATAATGAAAAATGATACTGTAGGTTCCCTGGTGTCCAATTAGCTGAGTTATCAATTGGAATTTGCGTACTGAGGTAAGTAAGTCAAGTATTATATTTTATAAATTATTTAATTTATAAACTGTGACTTACAGTTAAATGTAATTATGTTAATTTTACAAAATCATGTTGTTACTATGATAATATGTAATTATGATAATGACAGAAAAAACTTTATGTGTCGCCCGTTTTCACATGACAGATTATCATGACAGATTATCACATGACAGATGACAGAATACTGGTACCAGGACCCTTCCTCTTAGGGGATATTTAAGAGTGAGATACAAGATGCGTGTTGTAGGGCCGTGGGACACATAAAGAAAAATAATGACAGTATAAACAATTTTGTTTACATCGCATATATTCTAGTAATTGTTATTGAATTAAGTTTCAAATTAATTGATCTGATGACATGAACCTGGTGATAGCATGATAAATAAATTTTGAAATTATATTAGGCTTACTTATTGAGTGTGAGCTCATAAAATTCTCATAATGTTTTTCAGAGCCTCAGGAATGAAGAAGGATAATTGAGATAGAATGAGCTTCTATTAAGTAGACTTAGTTTTATTATATTGATTTAGTTCAGATTTGCTTGTGTGTAGGGCAGGTAGCCAAGACTGATAATTATGGTTTGTAATAAATCATGGATGTGAAATTTGCTTTATATTGATTTATGTGATGAAGTTTGAGACACCTTGCATGCCTGGCATACGGGGTTGTTATCCTAGCTTAAATTTTGGGACTGAAGCATGACAAAATTAGATTGTGTGTGTACTGAAGAGCATGGAGGGTTTAAATTAAAGACGAGGCACGGTGAGCATGAACAACGTGGTTGAGAGCACATTTAAATTAAGCTGGAAGAGACAACATGGGGTTAGACCCGGAAGGTGGAGGAGCCAGGAGAGGACAAGTTGGAAGAGTCGCCGACGCCGACGCCGACCCTTCCTCTTTCTCTCAGGCCCCCCGCGGCCTATAAATTAATTAAGTTGGCAGTTGGAGAACGATGACCAAACAAAACAAAACAAAAAATTATGCAGTTTTCTCATTTGATAACCACTAAAGCTTTTGAAAGCATGTGATGATATCATTTGGAATATCAAGTAATTCCAGGCCAGAGCGCTGGAAGGTGAGGTTCTTTCTTTTCCCTATTCAATCTCGGAAGGATTCGATCGCTTCTCTGCTGACGAGAAAACTCAAAACCTGACGAACCTTGAGCTCTCCTTTTTTTCATTTTTCATTTTTGTATTTTTGTATTTTAATAATTTGATAATACACCTATATACTATCTCTCAGCACTGGTGTTTCTCAAGCAGAGCTGCATGATTTCTCTTCTACGAGACAACATAAAACCTGAACAGATATTAACATGGGGTTGTTATTGTTCTTGCTCTGGTCCTTCTCATGTTACTGGTACCATTTCCATCCGGGGTCGATGCCATGGGAGCTATCAGTTCGGAAATGAAACTGACTATCTATCCCTGCTTGCTTTCAAAGATCAAATAACTCGCGACCCCTCTGGAGTACTTCTGAGCTCGTGGAACGACACCGTCCATTTCTGCAAGTGGTTGGGGGTCACATGCAGCAGGAGACACAAGCAGAGGGTCTCAGCCTTGGACCTCAGCTCGTGGGGATTGGAGGGCTCGTTGTCACCTTCCACGGGAAACCTCACCTTTCTTCGGAGACTTGTCCTCGATAATAATAGTTTCTTCAGCGAGATCCCACCGGAGTTGGGCCGTTTGCGCCGGCTGAAACATCTCAACCTGAGTTTCAATCCATTCCGTGGTGGCCTCCCCACCAACTTGACGCACTGCTCTCAGCTTGGAATTCTCGACTTGTCCTCCAACCAACTCACTGGCAAGATCCCAGCGGGCATCGCCTCCCTTACGAACCTTGCTGAGCTATATCTCGAGAATAACGATTGACTGGGGGTATTCCACCTTCCATCGGTAACCTATCATCACTCACACGACTCTTCCTTACTTGGAATCATCTGGTTGGAAGCATCCCGGGTGACATCGGCCGCCTCACGACCCTAGAATATTTTCGGGTGAGTGTCAATAATCTTACAGGTACAATCCCCAGCGCTCTTTACAACATATCATCTCTGCAGCTTCTCTCTGTGACATTGAACAATCTGCAAGGAAGGATTCCATCAGATATCGGAAATAGTCTTCCTAATCTTCAGTTCCTTCGACTGGGTTCTAACCAGTTTGATGGACCCATTCCAACTACATTAGCAAATGCTTCAGGGCTTAAATCAATCGACATTCCAAATAACCATTTTATTGGAAGGATGCCATCTGAAGTGGGAAAGCTAGCAGATCTTTACCATTTTAATGCAGAAATAAATCAGCTAGAAGCAGGAGATGCCAAGGGATGGGAATTTCTCGACTCTCTAACAAACTGCAGCCATTTAGAGTCGTTGTCCCTCGTTGACAATTTGCTCGAAGGCATGTTGCCCCACTCCATAGTCAACCTCTCTTCACAACTCCAAAAATTGATAATGTCCGAAAATTATATATCAGGAAGAATTCCTAGTGGAATCGAAAAGCTAACCAGCCTATACGAACTAGGTTTCGGCAAAAACCTTTTCACTAGCACCATACCAGAAAGCATTGGTAAGCTTACGAGACTGGAGGTTTTGAGCTTATCTTTCAACAGGTTTACGGGGCAGATTCCATCCTCTCTGGGCAATCTCACTCGATTGAACGCACTCTATTTGGGCCAGAATAACCTGCAAGGCCCCATACCTCCAGAGCTTGGAAATCTAACTCAACTATCACAATTGTACCTTGGGAACAATCATCTCAGTGGAACCATACCTAAAGAGATTCTAAGCCTTTCCTCCTTGTCAATTTATCTTGATTTATCTAAGAATTCATTGGTTGGATCACTTCCTACTGAAGTTGGTGTATTGAAGAGTCTAGGAAGTCTATATATTTCTGAGAATATGTTGTCTGGTGATATTCCTAGTGAACTTGGTGATTGCGTGATGTTAGAGTCCTTGTATTTGGATTACAACTTGTTCCAAGGGACAATTCCTCAATCTTTTAGCAACATAAAGGGCCTTCAAGAATTAGATCTATCACATAACAAACTTACAGGACCTATTCCAGCATTTTTAGAGGATTTGATTCAATTGAAATATTTAAATCTATCTTTCAACAACCTGGAAGGCAAACTACCTGTGAAGGGGATCTTCAAAAATACGACTCAATTTTCTATCAAAGGAAATAATCAACTCTGTGGAGGTATTTTGGAATTGCATCTACCCGCATGCCAAGAGAGATCATTAAGAAAGATTAGAAGGCTTATACTGCCGAAAATAGTGATTCCAATAACTGGTGTAGTCTTCTGCATCTGCATTATCCTTCTATCCTTCTTTCTCATCCTTAGAAAGAAACAAAGGTCAAGGATAAATTCTCTCACTGTATCTCCATTGGAAGATCAGTTTCCTAGAGTTTCTTACATTGAACTGACTAGAGCAACTGATGGATTCTCTTCCACTAATCTCATCAGTACAGGAGGGTATGGTACAGTTTATAGAGGCATTTTGGGCACTTTACAAACAATTGTTGCTGTGAAGGTTTTCAACCTTCAATGTGAAGGAGCTTCAAAGAGCTTTCTAGCCGAATGTGAGGTGCTGAGAAGAACTCGACATCGGAATCTTGTCAAGGTCATGACTTGTTGCTCGATGGTTGATTTTAGAGGCAATGATTTCAAAGCATTGGTTTTTGAGTTTATTCCTAATGGAAGTCTAGAGAAATGGTTACATCCAGAGTTAGATGAGCATCATCATTTCGAAGGTCTAAGCCTTCTTCAAAGGGTAAACATAGCAATTGATGTGGCCAATGCAATAGATTACCTTCATAATAATTGTCAGCCATCTATTGTTCATTGTGATCTAAAACCTAGTAATGTGTTGCTTGATAATGAGATGGTTGCTCATGTGGGGGACTTCGGTCTAGCAAGATTCATGTTTCAAGCTATAACAAACTCCTTTGTGAATCAGAGCAGCTCCTGTCGGATAGGAGGAACTATTGGATATATAGCTCCAGGTATCATTTATTTTCATCCATCTTCTTGGCACATAGTTGTTTAATTTAAGATATCCATGTTGAACTTTTTTTTCTTCTATTTCTTTTCTCTTTGGAATTGAAGATTATGATTGAATTTGATTGTTTTGCTGAACCATTTAAATGTGTGGATTGCAGAATATGGTGCAGGTGGTCAGGTGTCTACTTATGGTGATGTCTATAGCTATGGAATTCTTCTCTTAGAGATGCTTACTGGAAAGAGACCTACTGATGATATGTTCAAAGATGGCTTAAGCCTTCAAAAATTCGTTGAGACACTTTTCCTAATAAAATCATGGCAATTGTGGATCCCCTAATGCTGGTTGTAGAAGATGAGGGTAAAAGTCAAGAATGCTTAGCATCCATGGCAAGAATTGGTCTTTTTTGCTCCAGTGAATTAATGCAACAAAGGTTGAACATGGGTGATGTTGCCATTGCGATGCGTGCAATTAGGAATGCCTACCTTGGGAATATAGTTTGTTAAAAGATGCGGTGAAGCTTAAGTGAGTTAAAGTCTTAGTATGTTACCTCTAACAAATGTTAAGCTGCAATGTTTATTGTTCTAAAGCTATTTCCTACTATTAAACTTCGTTGTAACTTAAACTCTGAGCTTGCTGTTTGTTCCTTAATAGTTGCTATGGAAATTTGTCATAAATCTTATAATTGTGTGCATTTCTATGTATCCTACTTTTTACCGCATATATATATATATATATATATATATATTTCTTATAAATACAAATTTTGAATCTACATAGTTTTTTCATGGTTGTATTTGACTAGCTTCAGATTTAAGCTAGGATATCAAGGCTTAAATGATAAATTATGTAAGGATCCATATGATTATGCTGAGAAAAACCGATTGATGCTGAGATCAACTATTTACAAAAAAAACCCTAGATTTGAACCAAATTTTAATGCCCAAAAGAGAGAAAAGGTAACCATATTCATCCCATGCTTGGAGAAAGAAGAGGCATTCATCCAAAGGTGGGATGCCTAGAGAGAGAAAAGGGACGGCACTAGAGAGAGAAAGTGGGATGCCCTAAAGAGATAAAATCCCAGACGCCTAAGGATTCATGGATCCCCTTGTAAGAGAGATAAAGGATGTCTGGATGAGATAGAAACTCTTCACTCTTGGAGGAGAGATGATGCCTAGAGAGAGAAAGTTGGTACCTCATCATGTAGAGAGAGAAAATGATGCTAAAAAAGAGAGAAAACTTGGGGTGCAAGCAAGAGAGAGGGAGCCACCTACATGCCCTAGTGAGAGAAAACCATCCTAAAGAGAGAAAATGCCCTAGAGAGAAAATCATAAGGAGAGAGCCACACATGGGGAAGAAAGAGAGGCAGTGCTAGGATTTCTCATGCCTCTCTAGAGAGAGAAAGTGGGTGGCAACTTGATGAGGAGAGAGAGAAAGTATTTTGAGGAAAAAAGAATCAATTGTATTTCTTCTTACATAAATCCTAGAGGATAGGGTTTAAATACATGGCCAAGCTGGCTTGATTCTGACTCAGAAAAACTCTCATGGCTAACTTAATGAGATTAAGTTTATCCCAAGCCTATGTACACCCATAACTTGACTCAATCTCAAAATCCTTGGTCTCACACCCAGCCCAATACAAGTTAACCCTCTCAAAGCCCTAGCCTAACATGGGCTTTGAGATAACCTATAGCCCAAAATAACTCTAGAGCCTCCATGATGCCTCATGTAATGTGAACCTTGGCCTTTCTATGTTCTCCTAGGCCTTGAAAGAACCACACCAGGTCCAACGATCACCATCTTGTGCTTCAAGGCCTCAGTACCTTCGCATGTCCATCAACTGCATAAGCGAAACACAACTCCAAAAGCTATCCCATGGAAGAACCTTCGTTAGTGCATCTGTTGGATTTGCCTTGGTGTGAATCTTCACCAGTTTCACCTCACCTTCTTTGACTAGCTCTCTGATCTGATGATACTTGATATCAATGTGCTTTGGCTTGGCATGATGGACGGAGTTCTACACAAGCATCAGTGCACCCTAGTTGTCGCAGTATTATGATGGCCTCCTGAGAAAGGCCCGTCTCCAGCATCAAGCCCTTCAACCATATGGCTTCCTTTGCTATCTCTGTGATGCCAATGTATTTAGCCTCAATTGGTACATAAGGCCATAATGGGCTACAAGCACAATCTCAGTGAGACTAGACCTCTAAATATGCTGAGCACAAAACCTATGGTAGATCTCCAGATGTCCACATCTTCCCAAAGTCTGCATCCATATACCCACATATCTGCCCACAAGCCTCCTTAGACAAGTTAAAGTATCCCTCAACACCTTCTCGCTATCTATAGCATATGTTAACTCCAACTGTTCTCATTAAGTACCCGAAGATCCCCTTCAATGCTCGCTAGTGCTTCCTGCCAGGCATCGCCATAAACCTGCTCACCTAACTCACTGCATGGGCTATATCTGATCTACAACATGCCATAGCATACATGAGGATTCTAACACCAGAGTTATATGGTATCTTCTCCAACTACTGAGCTTTTATCACAATCTGTGGCAACATGGTCTTTGATAAAGACAAGGTCCCGCTAAAGGCAATGCTGCTAGTTTTTAGAGATGGAGACAGGGCTGTGCCTGGCATGGCACGGCCCAGGCCCTCCGGGCTGGTCAAAAAAATTGGCCATACTTGGCACGGCCCGTTATTAAATGGGCCATGCCGGGCACGACCTGTTAAAAATAATTGTCGCCCGGCACAGCCTGCGGCCCATTTTGGGCTAGGCCATGCAGGGCATAGCACGGCATGGACCGTGCCAGGCATGGTAAATCTTGAGCCGTGCTGGGCATGATCCCTAAAGGCTCTAACTGGATCATGCCAGGCATGGCACATCATGGGCCAGTCTGGGCACGACCCAGTTGTAGCCATTTCTAGCCATTGAAAATGGCTAAAAACAGCTACTTATGGGGGGTTTTTACCATTTTAACCCCCAACAGCCATAAAATGGCTATATTAAGGGGTATTTAAAAAAAAAAATTCTTATAAATATTTCATTCCTTCCTCATTCTTATCACACCAAACCAACTTTTCTCTCCTTATTACTCTTTCTCTCTTCTAGCAAGTGCTTTAGCAATTTAATTTTTAGTTTGTAAGTATTCTAACAAGTGCTCTAACAAGTGTTTAAGTGCTACACAAGAGAAAATTCTTATTGAGAAGTACAAGAGAAAGAAGGTCACTTCTTGTTGCGAGACGAGAGTACAAGAGGAAGCTCACAAATCTTGGCTCCATGCCTCCACCTATGGTCCTCTTCTCAATTCTTCTTGTGGTTAGTTTTCATTTTTTTGTATTTATTAATTTAGAATTTTAGATATGACATCTTATGACGAAAGTCATTTTGACATGCCCCCTATTTTTGAGAACAAGAAAACTAATCCCTAAGTTTCCTCTAGAACTAGTGAATCAAGTGAAAGTCAGACCTCTTCTCGTAAGAGGACTAGTAATGTTTGGAATGATTTGATAGAATTATGGTTGATGGAGTCTTGAAAGCAAAATATAAGATCTTCGAAAGATTTCTGGCAGTCCGAGGTCCATTGGAAGTTTTTGGCCGATCGAAGCAATAGTTTTAGAATTTTAAATTTAGAATCGAATCAATTCTATCTTGAAACCAACTATGAACCATCCCAATCAAATTAGACCAGTTTTGAATCAGTTTCAAGGTAGAAACTACTTTTCTTTACTGTTTTTATAGATTAGCTACAATTATTTTTACATTTTTGTCATTTGTAATATATTAAATGTTCTTTCCTTTGTTATAAAAATTAGGGAGAAGCTAAGAGCCATGCTAAAAAAATTCATAATATTGATAAAAATTATTTGATTTTTCTCTTTTTTTGGATTATACTATTCTAATACCTAATGGCTAATTTTTTTTCTTAGTTATATATTTGTTGATCAATCTAACATCAATATCTTTATTAGAGATGGTAGATAACTCTAAAATATATTTAGGGTTCCTAATTCGATTCCTAAATTTTGGATTTAGAATCAATCCGATGGCACTTAAAATCGGACTTACCCAACCTAATCAAGTTAGGTTGGTATTGGTTATCGAAACTAATATGACCCAATCAAGTCTGGTTTGTATTGATTCGTGGATTATGCTAACCTGTTGCTCAACCCTATAGCAAGAATTTGTTTATCTACATATGCCACTAAAAAAAAAAATTCAGATATGGATGGAGAGAAAACTCGGAACCAGATGAACCTTTTTTTTTTTTTTTTGTCAAATTTGATTAGGCACCTACTACTCAAAAGTCCACAAGAAAACAAGAAGCTTGAACGGATTGTGAGTGGGGTTTGATCTTGTTCTGGCTCTGGTCGTGCTTACTAGCTCCATCTAAGCTCGACGCCATGAAGCTATTCATTTCGGACACAAGCCTGACTATCTATCACTGCTTACTTTCAAATTTGGCAACCTCTTCAGAGCTACTAATCTCGTCTTTCAGTAGGTTTACAGAATAGATTCTATTTTTCTAATGTTTTAAAAACTGGATCGGACCGGCCGATCTCACCGGTCCAATCGGGAACCGTTCATCAGTCCGGTTCGATTTTATTATTAAAGTTGACTTTTATATGACCCTGTAAAAATCAAAAAAACTCATTAAACCAGTCGAGTTTCAACCGATCCAACCGATTTTTAGATTTTTTAATTTTTTTTTTAATATATTTGTATTTTATTATTTTATATTATTAAATTAAAATTTAATTATAATATTATCCGATCCAACCAAACCGATTCATCCGGTCCAACCGATTGACCCATGGGCTAAATGTTATGCCGGTTCGTTGTCCAGTCCGATTTTTAAAACATTGATCTTTTCTATACAATCTGACTTGATTGACTACACTCGATCTCTTTGGGCCAGATTAATCTGCAAGGCCTCATACCTCCCGGCCTTAAAATTCTGAGTCAGCTATCATGATTCTTCCTTCATACCAATCATCTCAACGAAATCATACCTAAAGAGATTTTCAGCCTTGCCTTCTTGCCACTTTATGTTGGTTTATCTATGAATTCATTCGTTTGATCACTCCCTCCTGACTTATATATTAAATAAAGTAACCCGGCCTGATAAATGATCAATCCAGCCCAATTATTTAACAATTTGGAGCAGAGTAAAAAATTCAGGAATTTACACTCAAACACAACCCATTTGATAAATGGTTAAGAAAAGTTATTCTAGTTGCAGCCCGATCTATTTAATTTTAGATTAGTTTCAGGTTCAGAATTGCATCTCTAATCAAATTGAAGCACTTCCCTTTACTGAATAAATGAAACATCACTGACTATTAGTCATTGGTTTCAAACTGGTGTCTTTAGCTTCTGGATCATGCGCTGATAGTGGTGGATAATGTATATATAGTATGCCAAGAATAATTACTTCCACTGGCCTTCTGGATCATGCGCTGATAGTGGTGGATAATGTTATATGGTATACCAAGAATAATTACATGCACTAGCACTAGCACTAGCACTAGCACTAGGGCGACTTGCCAATAATTATTGACTAATTCTTTTCTTGCTGGGTCCTCGAGTTGGCCTGTTCTCCACCATCCCAGTGGGTCATATGTCTTGTCATTGATTTTTATTATTATAGTGAGCAAAGAAAAAGAAAAAGCTAAATCTTTGCTATGTTGACATTAGAGGCAGGAGAAACCTATTTTGATCCACAAACCCAATTTGAATTCTTTGAAAAAAAATTAGGTTTAAGGTTTTAGTTTTATTGACCCGAATATGAAATAGCCCAAAAATTTTAGGATTGGATTGGATAGGATTATGGATAACCCGAATAACCCAAAAATGATATTTAGATAAAAAATATTTTTAATTTTATTTATTTTAAGTGTTATAGTTTTATGTAGATGATATAATAGCTACTTTTATTATGCAATCAGAAATAATGGCTTGTTTTAAAGTTAGAACTAAAGTGACATAGTTACATAATTGCATCTCAAGACCGAAGGTTTTTAACTCCATCTCTAGACTTTAATAATTTATTATGATAATATAACTACATATTCTTTACAAAGAATAGAAAAGTTCTTATTGTGCTTAGTATATAGATCTAAAATACATAAAGGTTAAAGAATAGTGGTCAATGGTCATATAATTTATGAATATATTGCTACAGAAAACATGGTTGCTAATCCATTAGGGGCTTAAGCCTGTTGGCATTCATAAGCATGTTGAAAATATGAATATTTTGCTTTCTTTTGATATTCTTAGTTAATAGACATTTTTTTTGTAAACTTGGATCTATGGATATTGTCAAAGTTGTTATCTACAATGCTTTAAAGTTAATAAAAAGTTATTTAATTTATTTCAGTGTATGTATAAAGTATATATTGTATATTATTGTAGTTATATATAATGTGTATATATATCATATATATATATATAGCTATATATATATATATATATATATATATATATATATATATATATATATATATATACATATATATATATATATATATATATGCACATATGAGTATTGCTTATTACATTCATGCTTATTTTTGAATGAGCTCATACATTTTATATAATCTTAAGATATAAAATTCTAACACTTTTTAGAAGTATAAAGACTTTAGTTTAGAACCATAAATCATACAGTTTGATACTTCCGTTTAGAAACATAAAAGTTTGATACTTCGGTCCAGAGGCATTAAGATTTTCTTAAAATTAAAGTGTATAGGGCATTAAATCCCATAAAGAGGGCTATGTAGAATTAATATGTAATATATTTTTAAATCACTTGTACTAGCTATGTTCCATAGTATACTTTACTATAAGCAAGGTTTCATGTCAGTGGAAATATTAATATATAATCAAGGATTCATGTCAGTAAATAGCACAAGCATGCTATGGTTTCATATTGATATATTTTATTGGATTGAAATCTGTATTGAGATATATTAAACTAAATCTTATTTTATGTAGCCACTAAAGTTGTTTAGATCGAAAGTCATTTTTAATTTTTTTAAAAAAAGTATTTTCTTAAAACTTAACATATATATTTCTCAAGTGGGAGAATATAAGATTTTAAACTTATTATGGACTACCATTGACTTCAAACTTTTATGTTTTGTAAAAACGGGTTAAATGTGGCTCAAATTAAATAACCAGTATAGGTCCAAATAAAGTATATGACATATAAACTACAAGGATACGTCCATCTGAATTTGATTTTGTATATATATGCCTGTGTGATATGAAAGTATAGGGTTGATTGTTTGTTTAATGGAAGGGCTCAAGGATTATTTTATTTTATGATCTAGTCTTCACTTTCATCCTAATTTAACTCTAACTTTAGCTGTCTTATATAAAGAGAGTTAGAAAGTTGTCAAACTTTATGAATGATAACATAAAATGAAATAAGAAAAAAAATCCCATGCTATACCTGAGAAGATAAATGAGACAAACTAGATGGTTCCTCTTAGGGGTAAGGTTGATTGGGCTAAGGTTGATTGGTGGACACTATATAAATTTTGCATGAACCATAGGCGGCATAAATAGGTATAACTATGAATTTTAATATTATTTGATATTTTAACTTTTATTTATGTAATCTTAAGTTCTTGCAACTAATTCGAGCCCAAGCATGACCGTAGCAATACTCTTTCCACTCCACTTTTATGAAAAATGATTCTTAATTTGTAATTGAATGAAGACGTGTTGTCATCATTCCACATGAAATGCTTGTTGAAAAGAATCATTGTTTTGTGTCTCGTTTCATGAAAAAGAGGGCAGAGGATTCAAGAAAAATAAGGAGACTCCCTTTCTAGGTGCGGTGCAACAAATGCAGGCCACTTTTGCAGGCTTAATTAACCAATGCAGAATTGTTGCCGTGACCGGTGCTTAAAACTTAAAAGTAGTCCGATAGATTCTGCGGCCGAAATCAAATAAATAAATAAATAAATAAATAATAGCTTGGTAGGAAAGGTTCGTTCTCCGGTCAACAAGTTTCATTGCCCAAATAACGAATTCACACGTCACTGGAAGACAAACGTGTTGCTACGTTGGTCCATTCGAGTGTAAAGCAGCATTGGCTTTTGGAAAAAACTTACTGCATATTCTTTTTATCAATCAAGATAAATTTTATTTTCTTCTATTTTTTTCCTATTTTTTTTTCTCTTTATTTTCTCTTCATCCAAACAGAGGATAAAAGTAGTCCGATAGATTCTGCTGTCAAAATCATAATAAATAAATAAATAAATAAATAATAGGTTCGTTGGAAAGGTTGGTTTTCCGGTAACAAGTTTCGTTACCAAATAACGAATTCACACGTCACTTTTCTGGACGGAAGACAAACGTGTTACTACGTTGGTACATTCAGGCCTAAAGCAGCATTGGCTTTTGAAAAGACTTACTGTATTCTTTTGGTACATAAATTGATCATGCATTTATATCACTATACAATAGTGCATATCAAAATTTATTAAATTTGACACATATAGTGACATGTATAATTTATGCATTCGATACATGCTTGTTGCATTGAAAGAGTATAAGCAAAGCTTTTTCTAAACTTTTAGCGAAAGATGATTCAAAACTCAGCACATCTAATCAGGACCATAAAAATTCCATTCGATGGGTGATAGATAGAACGTGGCTTGATCCAGCATGAGCCCGTAGGAGCACAACAATTTAATCGGTCTAAAAGAAGAATAAATTTAAAAGGAAAAATATATTGAAACAAAGATATTGTATAAATTTATAAAATAGGAAGCCAGAGTAATATAAGTATAACTCTCTTTCCTTAAGCTTGGTAAAGAGACGAGGAAACAATACCACCGTAGAGGTGCCTACACCTTTGTCCACTTCGAGACAAGAAAAAAAATTTAAGAGCCAAGTTTTAACCAATCACTGTATATAGTTTCTCTCTGTAATAAAGAGAAAACCCTTAGCACTCGAGTCCAGTTAATTTGTATGAAATATCATTGGATCAGAATAGCACAAAAAAAAAAAAAATCGATGAAATGTAAATAAAGAGGAAGAGCCCAAAAACTAGATAGGGGTAGCATTTCATGCAATGATGCATTGTCTTCTCCGCTGGCTACTCTTTAAGCAGTTATGCTCAAGGTGGTTCAAAAAAAAAAAAAAAAAAAAAAAGTCAAATCTTCAAAAAATGGTTGGGTTTTAAGGTTTTAGACTCCGCTCAAGGCCCACAATACTTCAGCAATGGGAGTTAACCACTCCAGAGGAAATCTCCACGAAGTTGCATGGATTTTTTGAAAGCCTCTTCGGAGTCTCATCCGACATCTGCCCCAATATCGGCTTGTATATATGGATTGGAACCTTCTGCATGGACCATCCAATATGGTTGACATAAGCACGCTAGTGAGGAGCCATTCACTCTTGATATTCTCTCTTGAAGCTCTAAAAGAGGATAGGTTTTAGGCAAGGTGATCCTCTCTCTCCAGGGCTATTCATCCTGGGGGCAGATGTTCTCACCAAAATACTAAAAAGAGGAGGATAGGTTGGGTTGGTTAGAGGCATTGGGGATACTTCTTATTATTTCAGTGACATCTAGAGTTTATACTTTGTAAATAACTCATTATTACTGATGAAACAATTCACTTGGCATTTGAGAATATATTAAAATTTAAGGTCAACTTCCATAAAAGCTTAGTGATCAGCTTAAATGTCAATGAGGAAATGGCTCAGTCTTTAGCAACACTGCTGAATTGCAAGTGAGAGAGTCCCTTGTTCTCATATCTAGGGATTCCATTAAATGATTGGAGATTAGCAAAATATAGCTGGCAGCTACTCTTAGAGAAAATAGAAAGAAGACTTGCATCATGGAAGGGTAGATTACTTTCTATTGGAGTAACATTATGCCTGATCAACTCGGTTCTTACTGCTCTATCTTTCTACATGATATCCATACTCCATTTGCCAAAGTTTATGTCCTACAGGATTAACTGACTTAGAAGAACCTTGCTTTGGAAAGGAAAGGAGTTAGTGAGCAGATTGCACTACCTCGTTAATTGGGAAATGGTCTGCCATGCAAGATAAAAAATATGGTGGGCTTAGTATAAAGAATCTAAATTGCATGAACACAGCATTGTTGGCAAAAGAGACATAGAAGTATCTAAATAGCCAAGAGGATGAGAGTACTCTTTGGACTAAATTTATCATTAAAGCCTACCATCGGAGACATCGTTTCCACTACAAGAAAAAGGGTCATTTGCGAGGGAATTTGCGAGGGAAAAAGGGAAAAATCCGTCGGAAATTTATATTTCCGACGGATTTCCGACGGATAAATGGTTGTCGGAAAACCCTCCTCGGAAAATTTTTCCGAGGAATTTTTCCGAAGGAATATATTTCCGAGGGATTTGCCGAGGGAATTTATCCCTTGGAAATATCCGACGGATTTTCCGAGGGAAATTTTCCGAGGAATTTGCCGAGGGATTTTTCGAGGGAAACGTTCCGAGGGATTTGCCGAGGGATTTTTCCGAGGGAAAAGTTCCGAGGGCTTTTCCGAGGGAAAGTTTCTGAGGGATTTTCCGATAGATTTTCCGAGGGAAATGTTCCGAGGGAATTTCCGAGGACAATATTTCGAGGGATTTTCCGAGGGAATTTCCGAGGACAATTTACCGAGGGATTTGCCGAGGGAAACTTTCCGAGGGAGTTTCCGAGGGCAATTTACCGAGGGATTTTCCGAGGGAATATTTTTGAGGATATTCCGAGGGATTTTCCGAGGGATTGTCCGAGGGAAAATTTCCGAGGGATTTTCCGAGGGAAAAGTTCCGAGGGATTTTCCGAGGGAAAATTTCGAGGGATTTTCCGAGGGAAAATTTCTGAGGGATTTTTCGAGGGAAATTTCCGAGGGATTTTTCGAGAAAAAATTTCCGAGGGATTTTTCGAGGGATTTTCCGAGGTATTTTGCGAGAAAAAATTTTGTGAGGAGACCCTTGCAAAATAGCTTTTTTTTAAATACACCTGATTATATATATACAAATTATTCACAAATTTCATCATATCCAAGGATTCATAACATAACAAACTCATAACAAGCTCAAAATAGTTTATAGCAAGTTTATCATATCCAAGTTCATAACAAGCTCATAACAGAAGAAGTTATGACAAACTCATAACAAGCTCATATCCAAGTTCATAACAAGTTCATAACAAGCTCATAACAAATAAGTTCAAAAAAGTTGTACAAGTGTCATCATCATATCCAAAGTTTCATAACAAAAGAAAAAAGTATCACAAACAAGTATCATTCCAATTATAGAAAAAAAGGAAATTATAAATCCTTCTCGTGATCATCATCATCATCATCATCATCATCGACGTTATCGCAATCACCATCATTTGCAGAGGTAGCAGCTGGAGATGGTGCTGAAACTGTAGATGGATTAACCTGCATCTTTTCCATCATAAGATGCATAAACTCCTCAGTACGGGAAATCCGGGCAGATAGCTCATTGTTTTGAGATGCTAATTGACTGTTTTGATTAGCTAACTCCTCATTTTGAGTAGCTAACTCCTCATTTCTGGAAGATACAGTCTGAAACATATTATAATCCTCTCCCGCTCCTGAATCCACTCCTCGGAAACTCGTGAGGATGTGCGGCTAGAAGATGAGGAGCCTGTCAGCAAGCAAGCCTGGGATCCAAGTCCATAAATTCGTCCCTTATTGACTCCAACTGTATCTTTCCATACATGCATCATGGAGGGCTGAGGCTGCTGCTGTGATGATTCTGCACCATCCTCTCCGGTTGAGCTTTGACTTGATTCCACCTCTTGCCACTTCTGTATAAAATTATTCTGAAAAAGATATTAGATACAATTAGTTAAACATACAAAAAGTATAAATATATGAATTAAAGTAGAGTTTTTTTAAATACTTACATGTGATGTCTCTGCCTTTTTATTTACCCACTGATTACCATCCTTTTTCTTTTGATGGGTGTGTCTGAAGAGCTCATCTAATGTAGGTGCTCGGTTCAACTTCTTTGTCTGAATTTCATAACAACATTATCAATTTTTTAAAAAAAATTATATGAAATAAGAACATCATATATGTAAAGAAAAAGATATTACCAAATTAGAATTTAATAACATAAATAATAATGAAATGTACAAATAGTCAGTTAATCCTAACAAACTTTTTGAGTTTTCCCATTGTACAACTCATAAATTCTTCTTTTGTCATGTTAGCTACAATTGTTTCATTGTATTCTCATTGGTAAGACTTCTCATATGCTATTATAGAAAAGCAATGTCATAGTCAGTTAATCCTAACAAACTTCTTAATTAAATTCCCAACAAATTAACTACTTAAAAAAAATATTTCCTAATGAATACCAATATGCAGCATACATCAGCAATCCTAGTGCATCTGGTCCATCAACTCATGAAAATAGACATTTGAGGTGGTACAGTGAATTTGAGGTGGTACAGTGAACCCGATTACCCTTTGTTGTTACATATTCATAAGTTGAAAAAAAGAAGGCAAAATAAATTATTATACATACCAATCTTGTTGCATGGTCATTAATGCTGATAGAACCACAGTGTGAAGTGGGAAGCCCAATCCACCGCAATCGGATGCACGATTCTTCTTGTTCTTCTGACTTCTGCCTTTGAACTCATCACTATCCCAATATTTCCATAGCTCGTGCCATACACCCTCTCCAATCCAATCTGGCTTGCGGTCACGATTTTCACGAGCTTCGTTAAAAATGTCTGCAAGACGAGTTGAACCACGACGCTCCCAATTCCTCCGAATATAGTGCTCATCCTCTGGATCCCATTGAAATTTTTTCTAAAAAAAGAAAAAAAATTCAATATCAACAAAATGCAAGATACTTTAAATCAAGAAAGCATAATGCTTGAACAAGATACACAACGACAAAAATAATGAATAACTCAAAACATGACATTCTGGAGACTCTTGATTTTATCCCTACATTAATGCTGCCACTTCAGCACCAGACCAATTTTGTATGATATAAATCTTCAGTATGACAAGTGATTTATAAATATACAAGAATGATTCCAATAGACAGAAAAACATAGGTTTCATATCAATGAGACAAAGAATAAAGTTGGAAGAGCAGTAGCAACTAAGAACATCGAAACTTTGATACTTAGCGCATTGTTACTAAGAACATCGAAACTGCTGAAACTGAAACTCTAGTCAAAGGCTAAAACTGAAACCTAAATTGAGTTTTATAACCTTGCATAAACCTAAATTTAGAGTTTCACTTTTACCCTATGAAGTGCTGTAAGATGCCAACGAACATAATTTCCATTGGGCCAGTCAAAGAAATGTTTTGATATAAGATGTTCTTGTGGTCCTATTTCTCATACCAATGACATAATCCTTCTGGGTCATTCAAGAAAGCCATCAATTCTTATAGGACAGCATCCCCGTGCCATGGTCACCAAGGCAATGCGTTTGTCCAGACATGCTTCACTCCTCTCCTGTGAAATGGTTCCTCTGTTCTGAATGGGCACTGTCTTTGGCACAAGGGTGGTTCTAAGTTCAACTCCAATAATCAGCACTTATTGAAGTTTTATGTAGGGCTGGACATGGGTCAAGTACAGATTGGATCATCCAGGGTCTGATTTCTCAAAAAAAAGAGAAAAAATATTGGAGAATTGAATTTTGGAAATTTCTCTTGGTTCAGATTCAAATTAATCATCTACTAATATGTGTATCATAATTTTTCTCTTTTCATGCACCCTGACTTCAAAGAGGAAGAATTCTAGAATTCCAGATTTGAATATGCAAGGCTCAACTGTTGCTAGATATCTGCTGTAGCAAATGGAGGCAAAGACAGCAAAATATTCTCAAAAATATCTGCTGTAGCCATCAGCACATAACCCAAGTCTAACATTTCTTGGCTCTAATGCAAACTCAGGATATGTACGATCAAAATGTTTCCATGCTTCTCCATCTGATGGATGGCACAAAACATCCTGTTCTCGTCTATTCTCATAATGCCATCTCATGTGCCCAGCCGACCTGTTCGAGGCGTAAAGCCTCTTAAGTCTAGGGATAAGTGGCAAATAATGCATCCTCTTATAAGATACTTGACTGTGATTCCCACTTCCCATCCTACCTGGTTTGTATCGAGGATGACCACAGAACTTGCAATCAGTTAAAGACTCATCATCCTTGTAATATAACATACATCCATTAGAGCAACAGTCTATTTTGTTAGCAGATAGGCCAAGCTTCGAAACTAAACTCTTTGTCTTATAGAAGTCAGGAGGTATTAAGTTACCGGAAGGACATATTTCTTTCATAAGCCCCGCAAATTGATTAAAACAATGCTGAGATATATTGTTATCAGACTTGATACTCATCATTCTAACAGCAACTGACAACTCTGAGTGATTAGTACAACCTGACCAGAGCGGCCGCTGTGCTGCATGCAACATCTCGTAAAACTTTTCAGCCTCTCTATTTGGAGGCTCCTCCACATAATTTGGAGCATCTCTATTCTGAAAAGCATCCACATTGCTATTATAAACATCTCCAAAATTCGGACCAGCAGCATCAAAAATCATGGCTTCGTATCTATCGGTTGGCTCATTATTATTCAATTGATCACCACTAGAAGCACTAAATTGAGCAGTACTTGAACCAGCAAATTGCATTTGATTAACACCATAATTCACTATTGGTTCAATTTCTCCATGTTCTGTCCAATACCAGTAGTCAGGTTTGAAACCTTTTTTATAAAGATGTACCTTTACTTCCTCTACAGTCAAGTACTTTGTGTTTTTGCACTTGAAACAAGGACACCTAATTTTCTTCTCACTCAAAAATATAGGTTGTTGGCATGCAAAGTGAATAAACCATTCCAACCCTATTAGAAACTCATCTGTATAACCCTTTCGGTCTGGTAAAAGTCTATTATACATCCAACTACGATAATGACGAATGTCCATAATAACGAAGCTTTAGAGTGTTTTCTTGATAACCAGCCTAAAACCATAAACAATTGAGGCATGTTAATTTTGAGTTTGTATGCATGTACTATACAAATGCTTGTTAACCATCGTTGTAGTAAATAATAAGTAATAGTTTATAGGTATTAATACAAATGGACCCTGAGAGGGAACAGAATACGTACTCTAAAAAGGTTTGATGGTGTTTCGGCTAGATCCAGAACAACTCTAGTACCTGAGAAGTGCTGATAATCCAGAACAACTGAGAAGTCACCCTGGATATATGAGAATTTCGCCTTAGCTCATGTCAGGAAATAAAACATATACCATCAAAAAATAGGATAAAAATCTTTCAGCGAGGAACTAGAACACTATGGGCTGTTCTTTTTTCTTATAGGAACATCTAAGGTTAATATATTTCATGGATATAAAGTAGTTGTAGCAGAACATATAAATATTTTCAAATACATTACAGTTCCATAATTTGATTAAAATGGTTTGTGCAAGGATTACTGAAACTTGAGAAGCACTTACAATTGGAAGCATTGAATGAGTATTTTATTCTATTATAATAAATCTTTTCAAACCCAGTATCTCTAATTTGTAGATCACAAGCTATATAATTTAACTTCTTCAGAAAAGAAGTGGAAAGTCTAATGAGGGCAAGAAGAGCATATAAGTTTTCCTATGTGTTAACTGTTGAATGACCATAAAAGCTCAGTAGCGAGAAGATTTATGTCAAGAGATCATCTTTAGAAAATACTACATAGATTGTGGGGAATGAGGATGTTGGATCATTTCCTTCTTGGTGCCTCAAATTGGGAGCATGTTGTGGAATGCAAAGGAGGCCTGTGGGATGTGTTTCCTTATGAGAAGGAAGAGTGAAGAATATTGGTTGGAACAGATGTATGGTCAGGGGAAACAGCTTAAGGGAAAACAGGTAGTTGAATATAGCTTGTTTTTTTGTATTTCTGAATGTGGAAGAATTCTGAGATGATTTGTACTGATATAGGTGGCACCTTATTGAATTAGTTGTCTCTCATACCTTGGAGATAACTTTGAATTATAAGTCAATAGTCTATGAGTTTTTTTGCTTTTTTAATCAGTATTTTTTTTCCTGGTTTTTCACTATGAATGCTATGTCTATACAGCTCATTTTATGGTTTCTGAATCTTGTTAATTGTTTATTTTATTTATATCAGAAGGAATTAAACAAATGGAATGACAATCAGTTTTTAGGTGAATAGTATAATCAAACTGTTGAATAGTGACATCTTATCGATTTTCACATACATTAGAATATTCAGTGGCTTAAAGTTATTTCCTAGTTAGTGGTTGGAATTGCCTTTAGAATAATGTCATTTGAAGGCTTGATTGGCTTCTTGAAACTTATATTGTCATTGTTCCTTATGCAGGGAGCTACAATAGTAGATCGGATTGTGAGTATAAGTCCTGCTGAAAATTATATCCCTAGAGTTGAGGAGGTATAAGAAACCCATTTTTATGACATTCAGTTTTCCAGCTAAATTGCTTTAGTTGTTTCCCTGGTTATATGATCTTTATTGGAATTCATGCAGCAAGCCATGGTAAATCAGATGACAAGTGCAGCTCCTCTTGGAAATCATGCAGCAACTGTTGAGGTGTCTGTAAACTCCATTATAATTTGTACTGAAACCCTTCAATGTTGTACAGGTCAAAGCTTTTTGTATTTATGATATTTTGATCAAAGGAAAATAATGACTTTTCATTTTTGCAGACTAAAAGTAGTCCTACAGGTGGACAGATTTATGTCAGTAAAGCCCATGATGTTGTGACAAATATGATAGCAAAGGGCTCAGCAAATATGACAAATATGTTGTGACAAATAAGTATACTCATTTTATACCAAAAGCATTCTCCGTCGGGTAAGTAACTTAAGGATCATTAATTTTGTTTTACTTGGATACTTAGCTTTTAGACTCTTAGACACACTGAACACACAAATAAGATACTTATCACTCCAAAAGCAGAGCACCCTACTTTTGCCAATCCAAAGCATTGATAATCAGCAGATCATCTCATATTGCAGCATAAACAAAGACTCAAGAACTAGCATTTCACTCAACCATTCTGAGTATCAAGTGAGATTGATTACATAGCATCAAGGAAAGCATATATGACAGGTGTGTGCACATCCTAGAGCTAGAATTGACTTGCCAAATATAATGTAGCTTAGATCAGAAGTAAAATCCTGTGTTCACTGACAAAATACAGGAACTAAGAGACATTGCAATGGCTGAACCAATGAAAGGCAAGCACTTTTTCCTTGAAACAGATATAAAAGGGCCAGGACTAAAACTTGATAACACAGGGAAGGCAATTCTGACAATAAGTGTTTCAACTTTCAACAGTCTCAATGGTTACTTACTTTAATTGTCTTACCCAAAAATTAAATCATTGATCATATGGAAGAAAACTAGGATGCTCTGTTTCAGAATTTCTCCTTTTTGTGAGTTATGATAAATTTTAGGGTAAGGCTGCAGATGGGCTGGGTTTGGATGACCAATAATCCTATTTGATTACATATTGCTTGCTGCCCTTTTCACTTAAAAAAACTAAGGTTGTTACTAGTAAAGACGATGAAATCTTCATTGTACTGCAGTCACATGAAAGACTGGGCATAAAAAGCCCAATTCTAGACAGATAGCTTATCTTTTGAAAACCACAAAGGATAAAATCGTTAGGAAATGACCTTACCTCACCGAAGAGCCTCTGTTCTTTTTGAGAAGCTCCAGCACCTGCCAGAAGAAAAAAAAAAGGAAAAGAAATAAAGAAATTGAGACCGAAAGAAAAAGAAAGACGGAGGCGGAGGACTTGAGCGGATGGCCGGGCGGCCCTGGCGGAGGGGAGTTGCGGTCCGGATGGAGGTTTGGGGATCTACGAAAGGGGATTAAGAGGGTTCAGAATACATTTTTACCTTGTTTGTTCTTCCCTAGGGTTTGAAATGCTTGGACGGAGAAGAGGGAAGCTCGACGGTCGCGGCTCGGACGGAAGAGAGCTTCGACGGAGAAGAGGGAGGAAGCTCGACGGAGAAGAGCTTCGCGGCTCAGACGGAAGAGAGGACGGACGACGGAGAAGAGTAGGGAGCTCGACGGTCGTCGCGAGGGAAGAGAGGAAATGCCAAACGCGCGGGGAGAATTTTTTAATGAAATATGGGCGCTCGCGGTCGGTTGAAATTATTAAGGTTTAATTTTTTAATGAAAGTGGGGAACGACCGCGCTGCGGTCGCCGAACGGCCCGGCCTTTGACTCCGGATTTCCTTGGGATGCCCCCTCCAGGGCTCTTTAACGAGCGCGTACCGTCCAAGCAGCCGAGGGTCTGCTTCTAATTCTAATTCTAATTCTAATTCCAGCCCGTAGAATTTTTTTTTTAATAATAAAACTCTCAACTATGAGACACGAAACGTAGAGTTACAGCACAGGATGCTACTGTACTAGTTGCTATCAGCCTGTTCCATTGTGATTCTTACCCTATTTTAACGTGTGGAGCATTTTTAGCATGAATGTCCGGTCACGAGGTGAGGGGTCTTTTGGGATTGGCTGCTATGTCAAATTTACTTTAGTTTATCCAAGTCATTTTGAATTGTTTCATTTGTAAATGGTTTTATCTGCTTTTCACCTTGATGCAAGCTTATAATGTACAACCAACCTCAGGAATAGAAATAGTTGGCTTGAATTTTTTTTTTCTTTTATAGATTAGAAGTAGGCAATGCCTCTTTACATCATATATCTTTTTCCATCTCTAGGGGGCTCATGACTCTAATGGAAACCCTTTCCTTCTTGTTGAAATGGCAAGAGGTGACACCATCAAAGCAAACACTCAATTGTAATAGTATAGAAGAGCCACTGTTTAATTTATAAAAAAATTTCCGCATTGCAAATCATTAGCGATAGAGTCCAAGAGAAATATAAAATGTCATGAGAACAAACAAGATTACTCAAGAAGAAATAAAGGATCCAAGACTATTAAGTTTCTAGTATATCTAACTAAGGATATGACAACAATCACGCGTAGGATATAATAAAGAAAAATTTATCAATGAATCAAGGATCCAATTTAGCAAATTATTTTTTAAGAGAAAATTAGCATTTAAAAAATTATTCAAGGGTTTTGATTTACATAATACAAGATAAATACAATTTTTTTTTGTCTCTTTCAATCCTTTGAAATGTAAAATATAGACCGAGACTAATAATATCATATTGAGCAACCTTTCTCGTAAGTCATATGTGGTCCTGCTTCATACATGCCTTCAATGGATTATATATGTTTAAAAGCTTTGAAATTTAATGGATGTAGACTAGCTAGCTTGAAATATATGTCTTACATTGGATCCACCACACGCGCAAGTAGTGGAATGCCTTAAATTATAAAAAATAATAAATAACATAGTGAATGAAACAAATTTTCTTGCAGTTTTGGGTCTGGGTTATCAAAGACTTTAGCTAGGTTCAAGTTTTAGATGATGTTTGAAGAATTTTAATTTAGACAATATAGCTTGAACAGATTCTCAAAAGTGTGTGTCTATATATATATATATATATATATATATATATAAAGTGAGGAGAAAAAAAGTTTCACTCTTGTTATATGTTAGCTGCAATGCATACCATCCATTATTTTTTTTCTCTATGTAATTATAAAAATTTAGATTTTACATGACTGTATAATCTTTCCAATAAGCAAAATTAAATGAGTGATGCCCTGATTTTTATTATAATGTTGAAAAGCATATAAAAAGATTTAAATCATCTTTAAGAAATAAACTTGTTGAATTATCTTTGATTTGATGGCATCTTGAGTGAGTTCCCAAAGGGTGACGCTGTTGGTTAAAACCAACTTGCAAGCCAAGTACAAACACCAGGTAAAAAGAAGGTATGTCTTTTTAAATTTCAGCTTCCAGTGCTAAAATAACAGCGAATTTTTAAATTTTTCTAACAAAATGCGTCGCTAATGAGTTGCAAACTAGCGACGCATTTAGCTGCGTCGCTAAATAAATTATTTTTTAAAATATTTAACGGCTTCGTTAATCCGATCGGCGACGATCCGACGGTTGCGATCAATCGGATCCATGATCCCGATCGGCGATGATCAATCCGACGGTTGCGATCAATCCGATCGGCGACGATCCGATGGTTGCGATCAATCAAGGACTGCATGATCCCAAATATCGGCGATGACCGGTTTAAGGGTTTTAGGGTTTAAGGGTTTAAGGGTTAAGGGTTAAGGGTTTAGGGTTTAGGGTTTAGGGTTTAGGGTTGATTGATCGCAGTCGTTGATGATATGAACGTTGGACGGTTGAACGTTGATGAGGGACTGATCGAGATCAAACGATGACTTGGATGATCATGATTGATCGCAATTTAATTTTATTTTAATATATTAATTTAAAATTCTTTTATAATAAGAATATATTTATGATTTATATATAATTTCTTTTTTACTTTTTATTTCCATGCAATTTAAAATAAATTTAATTTATCACAAGAATTCTGCACACCCCCTCCCTAACGCACCGCCCGATCCATTCTTCCCCCTCTCCCTGCTCCTTCCACGGCACCAGTAGAGCGGCGTCCCGGCGATCTCCTTCCTCGGCACCGAGCGGCGTCCCCGGCACCGGCAGCAACCAGCGGCGGTGAGTTTCCTAATTAAACCCACCGCCTCCGCCTCCCACGCCTCCGCCCCCCTCCCTCCCCTCCGGCCTCCTCCCTCACCTTTGCCTTCCTTGGCTCGCCTCCGCCCCCCTCCATGATCCCTCCGGTCCCCTTCATCCCCTCCGCCACCCTTCGGCAAGGCCTT